>KQ435794.1:11245209-11268637 GCA_001276565.1 Melipona quadrifasciata | reverse complement strand
AAATGATTACATGTCGAGTATTATGTACAACCAATATCGGTGAGCGATATACGATTGGGATGTTAGTAGAATCTGTAAATGGGTTTGCTTGGGGTAAGTTCTTAAATAGTCGTAGAATAAAATCACGTTATAAATATACGTTATCCCGACTGTTCGCTCGATCCTCGATCCTTCAGGATTTCGTCTTAACTGTCAAATAATATTATTGAGTCACAGATAACTCTGGCCATTGAACTAGGACCGCTCAGAATTTCCAATGTTGATTTGTTTCTTACTCGTTTCTTATTCACTTTTTGTCTGAAGAAATCATTTTAGTCTTTCCTTTGTGTTAGTTTGCTTCTTGCTGTTTTTAATCTACTCTGAAATGGTTTTTAGTAATACTGCAATAATCGATCTTTATACAATTTCATATTTGAAGAACACAATTGAAAAATGATAATTATAATGATTATTGGCTTTCCTGTATTCTTTGCATTTTTACATTACAAAAAACAAAACTTTTAAAACAAGTTTGTCTCACGTATGAAAGTATCTCTATAGAAAAATTATACATTTTTTCAACCGAAATTTATAATTTTATTATTAATCCGATCTTGTTCACTTTTAAAGTAATTCGTCGTTCGATACATAAATTGAACATAAGGGATCGAAGTTCGATGATTGTCAGGAATTCTATGGAATGTCCCTGTGATTGTGATACAACCGATCTCGGTATTACCGAGGATGATTCGAGGTGAAAAAATATTTCTTTTAAAGCTTCGTTTTTCAGAAAAAATCGAGTTTGAAAATCTTAGATAATTCTGAGGAACATTTTTATGAAAATAAAATTTGAACTGACTGATATCAGAGAAATAGATTTATAGTAAAGTCACGCAAAAATTGTGAATTTCGGAATTCCACCATTGTGAATCTTGGAAATTTCTACAAGAAATTGCGAACATCTATAAAAAAAAAAAAAAAAAAAAAAAAAAAAAAAAAAACAAAACGTCTAATGGAAAAATATTCTCCTATATTTTTCGCGCGTAAAGTTGAGTCAAAATCAAATGGAGCGATGAACAAAATTTGCAAACTCAATTTTAACAAAAACACAATTTTGAGCAAACTTCTTTCCTTGCAACTTGCTTTCACACGTGGAACTCATCCTTTAGTCGATCGTCGGCAATCACAGAGACATTCCGAATAAGTATTTAGGGCAGAGTTTAAATAAATCTTAATAAAAAATAAAAAATACACTTAATGAACGATAAGTTAACGCGACGATTAACGGGATTAACCGTCATTTAGAAATAAAAAAGAATTAGAAAAAATAGTGAAAGGCGGAGGAGAGGAAATATATAGAGGGGAATCTCTTCGAGTAACTCAACAGGCGGCTCACGTGAGCCACCATCGTGCTTACATGCCTAAAGTGAAACTTACACGCTAGATCGTTCATGGAACATACAATGTTTAATATATCATAGATATATGGGACCAAAATCACCAGAACCAGCCGCGCCAAACGTTTCAGCCCCGAGCTATTCACGATCGCCATTTTTCTCCACCTTTTCCACGCTTTTCTTTTCTTCTCTCTCTCGGCAATTTTTGCCACATTTTCTCGTTTTCTGTCTTTCGAAAAAGTTTCACGCATTCTCGCAGAACGAAGCGGGAACACGCGATCGCGTGTCGTAGGACGAATCGATCGTGCGTCGATCGTTTCACGCCGACGCGAGTGAAATTTCCCGGTCTGCTCGACGCGCAACGCTGCACGCATCCTCAAAAGGGCGCGTGGCAGATCGCTCCTTTATTTTTTCCTTTTTTACTTTAAAGTGAATATGGAACTCGTCTCGTCGACTCTGATAGCATCGAAGAAGGCATCTTTTTAACGTTCAAAGGCACACGAAATGTGTCTAGAAAAATATGTTTATTCTATACAGGCATAGTATCAAAAATACCTCTCTATCTCTTTCTCTCTCTCTCTATAATATAAATACAATAGTTTTGAATTCTCGGAATATTTTTCATAAAAAAATAGACAATTAATTCTTTTCATTTAAAATAAAATGTATATATATATATATATATATATATATATCTAAAATCCTGAGAAATTTCTTTTGAAATTTTAAAATTTTTTACAAGCTAGCATTGCTTCGTGGAATACGTTAATGTTGTACAAAGATGCTTGATAAAAAAATATTCGGTAGCACCGAGTAACAGATGTAATAGACTCTATAGAATATACCTCTCTTCCAAAAGCAAGAAAAAGGGAAAGAAAGAAACATTAAAATAGCGGGACGAGTCCAGCATGGGCGAATAGTTCCGCGCGCTGAATCGTCCGTAGATATCGTGGATCCGTGGATCAGCTCGAGGCTTCGGCGACCGGCGCTGGTAAGCAATCGTGAGAACAGAGAGGAAAGAGCAGTTTCTTTCCTTTTTCTTCAACGAAATCTCCACCTGACTCGCATCTTCCTTGTTGTTCTTCCATCCTTAAATAACAACAACGATCGGTGTCTCGACGTTGCACGCTCGACGTACTCGCAGGACGTACCTCCGAACGAGATCTCGAACGCGTCGATTTCCCTCGTTTTCTCTCGTCGCGAGCCGCTCTGACATAATCCGCGCTATCGCGAGTTAACGTAACGACGCGTTGTAAGTACACCGATAACGTGCTGATGATAATACAACGGTATATAATACCGATTTAATACCAGCATTGGCGCGTTACGACGTTAACGTTTAGGTTAGTACGTGGTTAGTAATATCGTAGCAGTATTACCGATATCGTGGGAATATAGTAATAATACTAGCAGCATTATCGTACTACATATCGTTATCGTTACGTTAGTAGAACGTTAGTGTTAGTATGTGCGATGATATACTTCGTTGCTGATTAAGTGGCATCGATACGTTAACGTCGCGACTGTCGATTATTATCACGAAATTGATATTAAAATATTCAAATATTCAAATACCAAAATACGCGAATGAATCTTCGGATTGGAGACGAGTAATTGAGGGGAAAGAAAAGGGCGCCGATCGAAAAACTGGAAAATCGACTCCGCAAACGTCGCGACACCTTCGACAATCGGGAACCGGGAAATCGTGAATTGGAAGGAGTAACTTACTTACTTTTTTTTTTTTTACCGGGGCAATCGTTTTATGTTACAGTGAGAAAGGACAGAGGTGAGAAAAAAAAAAAAGTAGGATACAGGGCGAGGGAAGAAAACAGGGATCGCCCAAAACGGGCGTACTCAATGGTACCCACCGGTGGCACGAGGTTATCCTCGAAAGGACAATACACACCGGACACTCGGTGGATCGTATCTTCTTTTACCTTCGACCTCCGCACTGATTCTCCGCTTCTCCGCTTCTTCTTCGTTTTCTTTATTTTTTTTTTTTTTTCAATTTTTTTTTTTTTTTCTCGTCAAAAGTCAACCACACGCACGGAACAAAGAGAGACGGACACGCGATATCGCGTCGCTCGTCTTCGCGACGAGCCTCAGCGAGGAAAAATGATTGCACGCAGAAAGAGTCGGAAGCCCTTCGTCGCAACTCCCCTTCGAAAAACGAACGCCGGCCACAAGGTGATCAGCCTGGACGACCTTGAGTCTGAAACCGGCCAAACTCGGCGTTAACCCGTCGCGCTCGTCCGACAAACCGTCGACGACGACGATGTTACCCCGACGCGTTCTCGCAACATAAATAACCGAAATCTGTCTAAATCGTGCGATCGAACGTGATGCTGTATCGACCGTTCGCGCGTTTCACCGGGAATAAATACGACGAGGAGTTTTTGAATAGCGTCGAGATAACACACTGTCGGAGATTTGCGAGCGCGAAAGGCTTAACGGGACCGAGGAGCAAGAGTTTATAGGCAGTAAGGATGGCAGAACTGATAGACCAGCCTCTGGCTACGTTCCGTCTTCTTCATGATCCCTTTCTTGTAGTACTGTCTGATGCTGCGGCTCAGCTTGTCATAGTTCATGGCCGGCCGATTCTTCCGTTTGCCCCAGAGCCTGGCCACGCGCACCGAGTCCTCGATCTTGAACACACCCTTGCCGCGGTCCAGCCAGCGTATACAGGACCCGTGAATGCCGGGGCTTTGCAGCAGCTCCTTCAGGAACTGCCACAGGTGAATGTGCGAACCACCGTTGCGCATTTTACCACCGCCGCCACTTCCGCCACCGCCAGTTCCCGCTTGCGAGCCACAGTCCTCGTCCTCGTCTGCAAAAAGAAATCGGCGTTCGACCGGAAACGCCCCGGATTGGTTTCGTCAATCCACTCCAAGACCACTCCCCCCACTTGCGTTTGCGTGCTTCGTGCGTTGAGACACGGTGTTCTTGCGAAGATCGCCGATTTTTGTTGCAACGTGTGACATGCTTTTTTTTCTTTTCTGATCAGCGTGATGGTTAGATGCGTGTAGCTTGTCGACAGGCTTGGTTTTGGTGGTTGTTAGTTGGTCATTGGATAAATGAGTTTTTCGAGGTTGCTCTTGCTGTTAATTGATCGACTGATGTATCGGGTGATTGTTGAGACAACGCGGAGGAGAGAAAGATAACCACTTTAACTGTTCGTGTTGGTACAATCACTTTTGTACAATTTACTACGTTTGTTGCGTTTAAAGATTATAGAAATATAGTGATTTACAGAATCGATTGCCAAAGCAGATGCAGTTGATGGTTATTGAATAGAAGCGCGATTATGATACGTATGTATGTGCATTAGTCGAGGTTGTTCTTGCTGTTAGTTGCTTCGTAAATGTACCAGGTTTTACACAAGATATTCGAGATAACGAAGGCGAAGGAGGAGATAGAAGGATAAGCGTTTCGTGTGACTCTGATTGCGATCGTCACTAGGATTGTTTTAGATATTAGTTGCTCGTGTTTCTTTAAATTTAGAATTAATGGTAAACAGAATATTGCAAATTTGCAACCGCGTGCAAATTTAAGGGTTAATTCTTTCGTTTTAAATTTTCGTTCGTACAATTTATTGCTGGATTTAAAGGTTTGATAGTGCGTTACTTGGCAAGGAGTTTTCACATATTATTCACGAATTTCATTACGAATGAATCGTAATTTGTATTTGAAAGAGCAAGCATATTTAATTTGGTATCACGGCGAGATTTTTGACATCTTTTGCCTTACAATATTTACTTACTACACGTACGATTGATTAACTAGATCATACACATTTCAATTAATTGGTTATCAATTAAAATTGGTTTCAAAAAAAATTCCTGAATTTATAAATATCAGGTGATCCCATAAGTAACGTGGGATGAAGTTTCCCATATTTTTTATAATTCGTTACAAATTCTCCTATTCCAATTTCTCAAAATTCGAAAGTAACAATTCCAACATCTTTAAGTTCAACTCTCAGAGAAATCGTGTTGTTACTTGTCCCGGATTGGCCATTGTAAGGCAAAAGCAGTTGAAGAAATCTCAGCATATTAAGAGCAATTATAAAATTCCGAATGATTTAGAAATCGACTCACCATCGGAGAAATCTACGCTGCAAGTGGAGCCTTTAACGCTGGCCGGTGCTGTATTTGCAATAGGGGACGGTGCGTTGTTATTGCTGTTTGGTGTTTGAACAACGGGGGGGACCCAGGAAGCTGCCAGTGTGTTGCGCGGGGAATCTTCGACCGCTGCTTTCCAAATCTCCAGCTGTGCATGCAGAATGCTGCCGCACTGAAACAAAAAGGAACCGTGTCGAGAGATTACGTAAAACAGAAAAATTCGAGACATTCAGTCGAACGAAGAAACACACTGATGATTTCATCTTTAGAGAATTAAATATTTGTAACATTAAGAAATATAGAAATGTGTTATTAATCTAATACCGATTGTATCTTAAGTAGAGATTCAAACGGCAAGATCTAACAGTTTTAGAAAGTCTAGCATTTACTTCCAGCAGCAACATTTCATTTGCAATTTTTCTCGATCAATTTATAACATCGATCAATTTATAACACTTGGGAAGAAGAAATCCGGAGGATTCGTTAAATATATTCCCACTAAATCATTATACATTTGCACCCAGCTTCTATAACTTTAAGAAATTTTAATATTTATAACGTTGTGGTGAATCATCGCTCAATCCTTAATGGATTGATCCAGGAAATATACTGTTAATCTAATCAATCGTATCTCTCGAATAAAAATATTCTCGGAATCTAATGCGGGAGAAATTTTCGAAAATCAAACGAGAGACAAAGATATATTTATATACGCGCATGCGGAACGTACATCCGACAAGAACATTACAATGTCTCGCGTTTTCCATTATCCAAGACAAACTGCCCATCGATTTTAAATTTCATTACCGAACGTTATAATTCATCGGCGGATTTTCACATGGAGAACGTCATTACCAGCGAGTCGTTTGCGAGAGTCGTTTTCTCTCCCGTATTCAAGAAAAATCGCGTTATCTGTAATGTCTTTATATGATGTCCATTTGCATGAATGCCTGTCTCTCGATACAAGCAACGAGTTTTCAAGAACGTGTTCGGTACATTTAGCGGTTAGCCAATTGGCAACGGGAAAGAATAGGAATAGTGAAAAGAGTGGAAGCCAGAAAGAGCAAGTAGATAAATTTATCACGGACGAAGATTAATAGCGACGCGAAAGAATTCTGTGGTAATGTAAAACAATTAAGCCTCGCGCGAATAAAGCTAAACTGGTCGATGAAAGGAAATGCAAATTGACGTCGGTTGCGTTAAAAAGAAGTAGGAGCATTCGATAATAACTGTAAATTCGGCGGCTGAATAATCTTGAAAAATTAACATTAGAGCCACAGACGAAATTGAAGTGTAAAATTTCCCTCTGTAAATTATAGTGAATTATCAGTAAATTCTGTAATACGATGAATTGAAGTCTACAAGAAGAAATGCAATAAAGAATAGAAGCTCTCATTTATATAGAATGCGGTCAAAAGTTGAGCGTGATTCTTTGTGAAAAAATAAGAAAAAAAACACTTGGTTTTAGTGATAAAAACTTATCAATCGTACTTGTACTTTGCTAGATTTAAATTGGATAACAGTGAACGACGAAAACGAAAAATAAAGTTTTTTCATCAAATGTCTTGCTTCTGAGAAAATTGAATTCGAAGAATGTAAGATTGCTTCCAGTAGACTAGACTTTGAACATATTTAGTCAAGTATTAGCACAATACACTTGTGCTTGTACTAATTTTTTAACAAAGCGAAGAAACATTTTATTCCATATTTTTCATTTATTTTGACTCGAAGAATATCCTCATTTGTGTCATTTCGTGTTATTTCCTTCTACTTAGTCTAAGCCTAACCTAAACCTTAACCTAAATCTAACCAGAAATATATATTTGACAAATTTTTAAACTTGAAAACGAAATCCGAGATGCAAAAATGTTATTCTTCATTTTCACAAATATTATTATGGAATTATCGAATGAGAGGAATATTTTACTATACAAACCACAGACGTCATAAAACAAATTCGACACATTGAATTAAACAGAAGTAATATATCTTTTCGACCCAGTTTCAAGGTTCCACCGGGAACCTTAAACTTCACGCATGCGCGCCGTTGAACCCGCTGCTACCTTATCAAGGTCGATTAGCAACGCGCCGTAAAGTTACACGTCCACGTAGCAGCAACATTCCTTTCTTAATTAACCAACCCAATGCAAGATTGTCCGAAACAAGGTAGAACGATGTGAAAAAAGTTAATCGTCAATGAGTTATTTGACAAGTAACTGATGACCAATTTTAACTTAATTCAGGAACAATACTTGATGTAACATCTATTGATAGTTTAGGCTTTTTGATACTTTTCTACCTTCAGCTATCTTTAACTCTAGAAAATATATCACGGCTATATCTTGATAATTTGATATTGTGCGATAAGTATTCGTTCAACAATGAGAGAAAAAATTTGTATATCTTTTCCCGTGCAGTGTTGATGAATATTTTATTTGCAAGTGTTATGGTCCCGCACTGTTTGATTTATATAATTGTTATACTGCCGATCGTTGTGTACTTTTAAATTGTTGCGAACATAGTTATGAAATTTAAATAGAAATTTCTTCCATCTATTCTACATCGTAACTTTGATCAGCATGTAACACCAATACTAAATATGAAATATTGCAATAAATACTCTATGCATTTCTCTACACAAGTTCTACACATTTTCCAATTACCCATAAATGCCAGTCTAATAATTATATAGAATCTAGTACTGTGACATTTAAAAGACGCCGAGATATAACTAATTAATTAACAGAGACCAGCAGCGTATATACCAATACTAAATACAGTATCAAATTACTATTATAATAATTACTTTATGCATTTTACAAACTTTCATACATTCCAATTGCCCATAAATGCGTAAAAATCCACAGTCTAGTAATTAGGATTTCATACATTCCAATTGCCCATAAATGCGTAAAAATCCACAGTCTAGGAATTTAGTACTGTGACATTTAAAAGATATAGCTAATTAATTAACAGATGCTAGCACGGTGCGCAGATGTCGTCCCTGTAGCCCGAAGGATCAACAACGAAGAAATCATATAACAGAAATCAAATAACAGAAGACGAGGAATTAAAAGAAGAAGAAGAAGAAGAAGAAGAAGAAGAACAGGAGGAGGAGAAGTTTGAAGTGGGAGGTTGGATCACACATAAGAGAGTTAGAATTCCTTCGACGACGGTGTCGCTGCGCCGCGAGAGAAGAGAAAGCGGCTCCGCTGAGACGCAACAGGCAGTCGAGCGAGCCAGGCATTCAGCCAGCCGTTGACCCACTTTTCGTTCGTTTCTGCCGGGCAAATAGCGCGTCCCGTGCACGTATGTACATATGCATGCGCGCGACCACCAGTCCTGTTCCTCGACTCGCTGGAAGCTGGAACACACGCGGGATCCCCGCTCGGGGAGATCCAACGCACCTTAGATGCAGTTATACGCTACGCCGTATGGATCTTGCACATGACGACGACTCGCGTCACACGCGCGCTGTTGGACGCTCTATGCAAAACGAACATTTAACATCTAGAAATGGCGATGGCAACAACCATGGACCGCGTATGTCGAAGTGAAACGCGCACTGCCATGTGCATTAGTCGCGATAATTAATTTCGAACGTCCGCGCGCTTTCGATTTTGACGATTTTTAGTTTTTCGACGATAACACCCAATGTTGACTTTTCGCTCATTTTCATTAATAATGATAATTAGTTTAGTTTTCAAAAAAATTAACATATCACTAAAAGGTTGAAATAAACCTTTAAATAACTTGTATCAACTTATAAATAAATTATATTAAACAATTTATTTGGACTTTTTCGATATTGTGTATAACTTAAAATTTTTTGTTCGAAGAAAGTTAAAGGAGCAATTGTTAATATTACTATTAATATTAATGAAATATAATTGAAAATTAATACTTTTAAGTTGATTACATGTAAATATTGATAAAACTTAGAACCAATACGAAAATGTATATAGATGTTGACAAGATATTCGTTGTGAATATATGTTTAGTAAAAATTTAGTAACACAGTGTGAATAACCATCTTAGCTACGTCAATGATTGTCAAATTTTTCGTTCTGAACCGAATATTGTGGCTTACTGATGTAGTCACTCGCAACTCCTACATACATTTTTAAACTTGTTCCGAAAACTTGACCGATATAAAACCGTGTCACGTTTCAAAATGTCTCATGTGGCGGCACACATAAAAAAAACTGCTATTAAATGCTCGAGTACTTTCGCGAGCAACCGTGCAACTTCCCCTTCATCGTGTGCAGCCTCTTCGACTCCCTTCGCAAAAAAATTCTTCCTTACCCAGTCGCGCACCGTTACCCAGGCGCAAATTTCGTAACCCTGTTTCGATCGAAGCGCGCTCGCATGAATAATACCGCCGATAACCGATCTTCACGCGCGTCGCTCATTGTTCTTCACCGTCGCGGTTCGCGTTGCGCGAACTAGAATAGAAGGATCACGGGACCGCGGGTAAACCGTTTCGCCTTTGACCTGAAATTGAGCGCTGTTCCCCGCGGGTTAAATAATTCATACGGCGCGATCCAGAAGAAGTCATTAACGTGCATATCCCGCATTCGTTATGGACGTGCTGTATAATCGACCGCTGGGAATCCGATTCCCCCGAACGATTTCTGCGGATCGAACACCATGCCTGGTTCCCATTGCCCGCGACGCGATCTCGCCGCTTGAAAATTACACGAAGCCGAGACTCGCGTGCTCCGTTCGAGGCATGGTACCAACGTAGCTCCGACCGATTTAAAAATCTGCGACCACTCTATTACGAACATTTGCATTTAACGAATATGCGATCTACCCAGTCCTTTCTCTTTCTCTTTCCACTGTGGGGAATTTCTTTGTCTTTTTTTTTTGGTGAACTATGACTGGAGCGATCAGAAAAGAATTTATTTGCGAAAGTGCAGTAGAGCTTATTATAGAGTTTATTTCGACAAAATTTTCATGAATATGCGATCAAACGTGAGAGCTACCATTATTAGGACTAGAGTCCTGAGCATCGTTCCAATTATGTGAATGTCTGCTACGAACGAAGACAAGTGTGCTATGAAAGAAACTCGAACAACCAACGCATATTATACAGTTATTCAACGGAATAACTAGAAGCATAACAGATGGAGATTAATCTTTAAATGAAGATATACAACTCAGTTTTTAATGAACGGAACGTAATTTATATGTACATCTATTAATTAATACGTTATTGTATATTTTATATTAACACGGATATATTGTACTACAAGTATTTAGTTTCTTATTAAATTACTATTCGTGAAACATGAAGATATAACTATAATTCGAAGAAGACTAGATGTATAATAGTAACCCATTTCTCTGAAAACGTGAACTCCGACGATTTGAACCAACTATGAAACTGTGACGGCTATGTTGTGAAAAACAATTCCAAGGATTCGTTTACTAATTCTTCCATTCAAATTTTACAACTTGAAACTTACAAAAAAAATATACTCGTAATAACAGCGTAATAAACTATAACTAACTGAGGTTTAAGAAACTGCCAAAGAGGAGCAGCTTTTTTCATTTTATTATTCTGCAAACGTCTATGAATGTGTGTGAAATACTATTTTTCAAAAAGAAAACTTCTATTTTTTATGAGAAATTGTAGACTTTAACGAGTCGATAGATTAAAATGGAGGTGCATGGTTTGTTAAAATTTAAAATCTTAGGTGATTTTCAGGGTATGCGACCGATGAAAAAGAATTCGCGAAATTGCGGATAGCAACGTGACCATGAGTCAGTTCGTGATTCTATGTTGAAGAGTCAACGGTGGATTGCGGCGCGGTACAATTATCCAATTACAAGAGATAAACTTAAATCCATTATGCATGACCACCTCCGTATCCCTACGCTAATGTAGGTATACCCGGCCTGTTGATTTCCATTGCGTTCTCGACGTATGATTTTAGGAGACGGGGACCGCCGACATATCGAGATCATCGGTGCCGCGAGTCAGACCCGTTAATCTTCGTTAACTTTTGCACTGTAAAATTGCGCCACGTCTCATCACGAATCGTGAACGGCGAGTTCAGCTTTGGACACTGATACGAGACATTAACCAGGAGTTATTGCCCCATTTTCGTTTAACCGCGAACACCGTTATCCCGACATTTTTGGAAATCATTCGTTTCGATTAATTTAACCGTCGAAATACCGACAAGACGGTTTCACGATTTCTGTTTCACATCATCCTCCTTTTTTTTTTATCCTAATACTCCTTTGTTTATTTTACCATTTGTGTTATTTTTCTTTAGAAAAAAATTGATATTTTCTGCTTCAAAGCAAATTTTCGTAGGACATAAATAAATGGCACAATTCTTTTGTCTTCGTAACACGTGAACGATTCGAGGAGTAATTACTAAGTCAAGACAAAGGCATTTTATATTCATGCGAACAGAAGTTTATCTTCATCGCGGCTGTAAAGTGGCCTGAGATACAAGTTTGTGTTTGTATATCTACAGAACCGAAGCAAATGAAGAGATTATATATTCTTCGTCAAGATAGAAAAATAGAAAACATTCTGATGAAAATTTCGTGTACATTTAAGATCGATTTCGGTGAGATTGTCTTAAAACAAAATGACACTAAATAAGGAGATAAGATTACATATTCCTTGAGATAGAAAAACAGAACAGTAAACTGACGAAAGTCACAAATTTCTCCGCACCTCACATTAAAAAGTTATATTACATTCAACAGAAATTTCCTCGACTAATTGCATACTTAAAATACAAAATTATGCTGACAAAGTAAATTGTAAAATTCTTTTACGAGAGATATTTATTTAAAATTCTTTAAGTGCAAATTCGCTAAACCCGATTATTTGTATTTGCGCGACAATTGATCAGTTTGAGGCTCGTCGATTTTACAGAAATAGCCGAGAGTACAGAAATCAGCGATCGCGGCGAGACTAAAAACACGTATTCCGGCGACACGCAAAAGGTATATCGGGAGAATCCCGGTTCCGTTAAGCGGCAGAAACCGTATTATTACGCCAGTTGCTTACTCATATTGTGTCGTTCCTCCTAGCCCGTTCAGTATGAATTACGAGGAAAGAACGTCGACGCGCACCGATCTCCAAGAAATTCACTTTCACCGGACCTTGTCTACGAGCGTTCCTCCAAGAGTGACCCGCGCCATTAGTTTCTTTTTATCGAGCGTGGGCCGAGCTAGTCTTTTTTTATTTCGTCGGATTTTCCTCCTTTCTCGCGAAAGGAGAAACAACCAAAATTATGCGCGCGATTATTTCTTTGTAGGCGTCTATCGAAATTATCGGGGACTTTTTTTTGTCGACGAATATTGGGAATACCGCGTTCTATTCATTTGTGAGTCATCACTTTCCGAGACTCTCTCCGATCGAGGAAATTCCTGCGTATCGACCGAGGAGGTTTGATCTGACGAAACTTTTCGAATTACTTTCTTTTAGGATTCTCCTGTATCGGTTGATTGGAATTCCCCTCCCTTTCTCCTATGTGAGAATATGTGCTAAGCAGATATTAAAATATATGTAGAAAATATCTAAAAATCTAATTTTTCGCGTTTGATGCGATTTTGTTAATTTTTATCCATTTCATGCTTTTCGTAAATAGAATAACTATGTATAAAACTGTAAAAAATAATTAGCAAAAGCAGCGATCAGAAACTTGAAATCGTCAAAATGCGTGGGATCTATATGATATAAAAAAAACTGCACGACTTGTAAAGCAACTGTTCCCACCAGGAAATGAAGACGACTTTTTTGCCATAAAATTTGATACAAAACAAATTATAGGCGCGATGGCTCAGTACCAGACAACGCCACTCCCACTCGAAGTCTGCCCCACGATGCATCACGTGACTCAAATCAACCAATCGCTAATTTTCGTTGCATTAGCGTTGCACCTGAAGGGGCCCGATTTTCTGGGTTATCCCCATTAAAATCATTTTCAGTAATAAAATATCTCACATAAAAACGTGTCTCGTTATTAGAACGCGGATAACTCGACAGTTATCTCTCGGAGAACGTTAATCGATGCCTAGCTGGACGGGCTTCTATTCAGGACCGAAACTCGAATTGATAACTTCATACGAGCGGCTAATAACCAATTTCAAGTAATTGACGCGATTATATATAAGTAGTAGAGCTCATCTGCCGGCATGATTCTCTTATTCGGCTGTTGAACGTCATCGGCAGGATGACGCCGCCGGCAATCATCCATTGACCGAATTCGATCGTTTTGGCGAATTCATCGAAACACTACGAAATTCCACTGACTAATTGCTTCGTTAAAACGGTCAGCGAGTAATCGTCGTTTGCTCGTCTGACTCGAGGAACTGGCGTTGCGTAACGGTACCCGCTGAAAGTGCGACTTATACGCTGGCCGATTTAAAAGCAGACGAGCTCTGGCGAACGACAGAGACTCGAGGGAGGGGAGAAAAAGAGAAAGAGAAAGAGAAAGAGAAAGAGAAAGAGAAAGAGAAAGAGAAAGAGAGAGAGAGAGAGAGAGAGAAAAGGGGGGGAGCCCCGTAGTCAATCTTTCGTAAGATTATTCTCGGACTCACCTGGGGGGCACGCTGACAGAATTCCTCTTCCGTCAGCGATGTTAACGTAGCACCGTCCACGTTGAAGCTCTCCAGTGGCACTGAGGGCAATTGCAGCTGCCTCCTGGCCCATTGGATCCACGCTGCTACATCCGCGGCGCTCCAACGTCGTGGCTCTGCAATTATTTTTGTACAAATTAAAATAATTGTTTTTAATAAGTAGTCGATTAAAGAAAAACAAGTTTGTCACGGAAATAATAATTATTAAGAATTTCCGCGTGTTGTTTATCGATTTAACCTCTTGCGTTGAAATGACGTGCCACGCGCGTCGAGAATTTTTTGTCCCAAATTGCAACATTTTCTCAGTTTCAAGTATATTTAAATGTAACCCAGGCAAAACAAATGATAAGTTTATTACTTCTTAATGATTTCTATTCAGTGATATCATACCGACGAGGTCAAAAGAAAAAGAAAGCGACGAATTATTGTATACGGTTCGGTCACTCGTTATGGTCCGCGAACCAGTTGCCAGCGCAAGCGGTTAACTTGCATGTTGAAAAAATATTGGCACTTGATTACTCGTTATGTCATTACATAGCATTGTTCCTTCACTTTATTTCCTTCCAACGAAGCTACGTTCTGTTTAGTACTCGCAAGATTTAATTCGTTTCTCAACTTTTTACCTTCATTCAGCGAGATTTTATAGGCAGTTCACTTTCGATTTCACTGTCAAACTTTCTACGCCTAATCGCGACGCTCATTCTACCTCGTCGATCTTTGCGGACTCGTGTCCGTTTAGGAACCCAGATGGACAAAGTAACAACATTCACGTTTCGGAAATGGTTTACAATATTTTGAGTTTTTAGAATATATACCTCTTCTGAAGCGTAAATTTAATCTTATAATTGTAACAAGCAATGTTATACTCAGCCGTAAACTTGATACTGATTGCAATAGTATAAGGCTTGCATCATTATATTCTGTACGTATTTTACTCTTTTTTGTTTTAATTTCATTTGTATGTGTCATTCTATCGTGACGCGATCGTGGGCATTGATGTTAGAAAAGTAACGGAAGCGCAACAGCACGACCTTGAGGCGAAGCTCTCGAAATTTCGTAACCGTACGTGAAAGCATGGTGTGACTCTGTAACTTATTCCGAGCGTGACATCATGCGACCAACTAATAGTTCCAACCGGTCGTTCCAACGTTCACGAAGATAACGTCGCCCGCGGCAAGGTAGCGGAAGAAGGTCTAAGGAGTCTAATGGACGCTCACGCATTTTCTTATTATGTACCGAAATTACATCTTTCCGCATTTGTATTTGTTTATTTATCATTCTACGATTGCCTTGCGACAATATTTTTTTTTGACAATACTGATTCGTTGAAAGTGCGCCTTGACCATTCCGGTCTCTAATCTTTTCATTTTTGATTGAATCATTTAATCTCGAAGTAGTCCCTTCATTTTAGTTATTATTACAATACATTTTTAATTATTTTTCAGTAAACATCATCGCGATGGTTGTTATAGTCAATGCCTCTAATTAAAAAACTTTCGGAATGATCAAAGATGATACCGTTCTTGATTACCGGTGATAATTATTCACAGAAAATCCCGTTTTTATACAATTTCGTGAGTATTCACGGTAACGTGAAAAATCAAGAAGGGACACTGAAGATCCTGCTTTCAACAGAAATATCGTTTCGTTATTACCAACGCGTAAACTAATTATATTTGTACAAGATTACCAATTTGTTCAAGCAAATTTGATAAACGATTAATGAAAATTGGAGAACATTACTCACCAGGGTGAATACCGAGTGCCACACAGGTGTTGTCAAAGTCCTTCTGCAGCTGTTGGATGGCAAGACTAAGGACAGGCTCGATCTGTTCTCTGGTCAGGTCGCCGACGCATTCGCCGGCTTCCATGTCTTCCACGAACCCAGTTCCGACGCTGCCCAGATCCACCGGTCTCAGATTGTACTTCCTTTGGAAGCTCGTGTCCCTCAGAACCTCCCTGAGCAACTGGTGGTCGCTCTTTTGCCCGTCCTTGAACAGTTCCTCCTCCTTTTGCAGAGGATTATTCCTGACCTCGTCCTGTATTCTCTCGAGTTTCAGAACATTTGTTCTCGCGATCGCGGCGTCCGCGAAATCTTTTCTGGTACCCTTGAACAGCAAGCTCCTCAGAGGGGAACTGTTCTCGAGTTCCACGGGATCCGGCGAGGAGGAAGTGCTCGACGACGAGGAGGAGGAACTGCTGGCGTTGGTACTGCTGGCGTTGGTACTGCTAGAGTTGCTGCTGCTGCAGCTGGATCGTGGCTCCTCCTTGAACAGGATTTCCTTCAGCAACGGATGCCCTTGCACTGCGGTATCCTCTTTCTTCGCAAAGAAGTCCGCGTCAAGGCTGTTGTAAATGTCCTCCTCGGTTCTGGGCGGCGTGCACGGCACTGTGCAGTCGGTCGAATCCTCCCTGTAGCCCAGACTCTCGGCTAAGAGTCTGAAATCAAGGGCGCGGAGGGTGTTTGTTACTTAGAGACTCGATCTTGTTATTGTTGGACTGCCTTTACGTTTAAATGCCTTCAAGATCGGCGTAATAATGCGGCAAATTTTACTGTATGCAAGAACAGAAGTCCTTTCCCGAAGAATTGTATGACTCGTATAAATTTATAGAATAACAATATAATTTATAAATTAATAAAATTGACGAAATAGATGTCGGAGTAACAAAATAAGAAAAGCAACTTTAAGAGGGCAGAAAGTATATAAAATATCCAAAGTTATAATTTCTAACAAGTTTCAACGTATTTCTACGCGAATTCCCCAAAATATGAATTTGTACAACGATCAAACTTCAATTTCCCGAACAGATTCTGTAGACTCCTGTTTTTGATGGAGTAACTTATTTAATTTGAACCTCGTGCAATTTATCAAATAATTTAATCGATTGATTTTAATTCACTGGTAGAATTACAGAAAGAGAAGATGACTTACCTAGACTCTTGCAGGATGGCCAGAAGATCGAGGCTCTTCTCCCTTTTCACTGGTTGCTTCGCCGAGGGTTCCGGACTGGTCGGGTAGAACTGAGCACTTTGAGGACTCCTGGGCACGTAATAGGGACTGGTCGGGTATCCCGGTGAACCTTCGTGCGAGTAGTTAGGTGACAGTTCACCACCGGCGCCGGGATAAGGTGAATTCGAATAAGCGGTCGGCGAACCAGGACGAGGCGACTGAGCCTCCTGTTTGATATGCGCTGGCTTCAGCGTGTTTTGTGTGTTTGTTGCCGCATAATCGTCCGACAGAAGGGACAAATCGAACTGGAATGTGCTGTAATCGAACGACGGCGAGTAGCCGGCTGCGGTAGGTACTGTCTGTGGCATCTGAAACGAACATTTCAAAATCTGTTAGTTTTTTCTTACCAATTTGTTACGATGATTTTGTACGAATGATTCCTTCAGATTTTTTGACTTTCAGCAATGTTTCAAGAATAAATTCTGATACGTAATAATATTAGGCTGCGCACATTTACGGAGAAAATTAAAGAAATGAAACTTGAATAAAAAATTATCTATTAAACATTATATTATTAAATTAAATATTATATCATTGTATTATTAAATATTATATTTGGAATATTTAATACACTGTGCATTTGTAGGAAATCCGAATGCATAAAATCGCACAAGATGCACGTAGTGTGAAAAAGTCCAATACAAAAAGATAATAACAAAATAATGAAATGCACAGCACTTTCGATGCAACACATGAAAATCGTCTGCCAAAGTTCAATCTTGAAAATTACATTTTTGAAAAATATGAATCCACATAAAAATTGGCAGTCGATTGCGAGGTTACAACGTAGCAATCTTCAAACTTTCTACCTCCCCGACGAGGTCCAACAGCGATTTATTTCGTAGCGAAAAGATCTAGTCGAAATGATACACTTTCTTCGAGAGTGCAACGCTGGACCAACTGGCCATTTATCTTTCCGCGTGTTTATTACCCGTCCCGTGCTTAAACTCGTGTCAGTTTGTTACGCTTCGTAAGTCACTTGTGGCTTACGGCGATCTTCATGCCCATCTTCGAGGCTCTCGAAGCGACCGAGGTCGCGATATCGTTCTGTCAACTGTCTAATTCGAACGTTAACGTCATGATCATTCCGATATGAACGTGTAATTGCGCTCGCGAGCATCCGATCTTTCATTTTCCATCGAAAGTTTTCAAACTACTTCTGAATAGGTTGATAAATGTATCAAATAAATTTCTGTTCAACATTTTGGTACAAGCCCTTTGCTCGTTGAATGAGGCAAACGCTGTTGGTGCAAATTTCAAGATACATATAAGATACTTTGATAAATACTGATAATTTATACAATATAATGCAACACGATGATAATTTGATAAAACTTCATTCGGTCGGTTCGTCGAGATGGAGATGGTAGATCAAAGCGGGATCAAAGGATTACTCGATAGGATCAAGATTCCCGCGATAAAGTTTCTTTAATAATAAATATCTGCCTCGCTTCCCTTGTAAATAATCGTTAACGACTCGCCATTATCTCGGCTCTAGCCTCGAAAGAAAGTTCCAAAAGGAAAAAGGGAAAGGAAAGAGGAGAAAAGAAAAGAAGAGAAGAGAAGAATAAAGGTAAAAGCGAGCGAGCGAAGGAAGTCCTAGGTGGTTGGAGCCGAAACGAAACGAAACGAAACGAAACACTTTCCCTCGACGTGGTGGTATATACATATGCCCGTGCACCTTAAGGGCCCATTTATCTCTCCGTGTGTTTATTGCCCGTCGTGTGTTTGACCTCGCATCAGTTTGTTACGCTTTGTAAGCCCATTACAACGTTCCCAGTGCATCTTCCCTACGCTCAGGCGGGGTCGCGTCTGACATTTTGACGTAGTGCCCCGCAAAGGTCGACGCGAAATAAACGATTATACCCGTACACGAGGGGCCGCGGATTTGCACGCTTACAGCGTATATACACCAACGTAGAGACACAATACCATCCCTTCTCCGTCGTGTAACACGTCGCGAGTGTACACCGCGTCATGACTGGAGAAACGAGGATAGAGAAGGGCGATAGGGAGGAAAGGGGAGGGAGGGAGCAACGCTAGGAGAAGAGATACGGGTAGGCCGAGCCACAAAAGAGTACCGCTTATTTCTCGACTTCTCTCTAGCCTTCCGCGAAAGGTCCCGGCCAAGAAAGAGAATGTTTATCTATGCTGATGGGATCTATGGACGATGGAATTCTTGGACGAGCTTTCGCGGTTCGCCTACGACGAGGAACCCGGGGTGCTTTAACCCCTTTCTATTATGCAGCAACTTTTTTCTTGCCACCAACGTGAACGAGAAGACTGTGGAAACGTTCGCGATTGTGGAAACGGAATTGTTCGACCTGGTTGAATTTGAGAATTTGTGTACTTGCGAGTGAGTTCGAATTTGAATTTGAAATTCAGATCGAAGAAGTTTGTAACTTATCGAATCGATGTTCTACACGTGCAGGTGAATGAATAGACGACAACATTCCAATAATGTGCAATTTAATGTACTCACGATGATTTTTTATTCCGATTAACCTCGTCATTCGTTATTCACGGGAGAGCTCGAAATTTCGTTCGTCATCTTTTTATTCGTCGTTCGAAACGAAATTTATCCTACTCTGGTTCCAAGCATACTTCCATTCGAACGAAACTCTCCTTTTCTCCCCTTAGACCGCAAACTCTCGACGAGTTTTTGCGGGCTTCCTGCTATCCTCTTCGTCTTTTCTAAGGACCAGCCAGTCCATTGACGTCACAGCTGACCAACGGTTCACCTGCATTTTCTTGCCTTTCGTGCGCTGAACTACGGAATTCCCGCCAAGTCACGGAGAGATCCGATCTCGTCAGTTTTCGAGAAATCAACACCTTTCAGCCGCGTTCCTGATCAGAAAAAGCCGCGCTTCTGACGAGCCGCGATTTGAGAGAATCGTCGTACGATCTCGCCGTTGTAATTAATTTTGTTTAAAAGGCTGGCGTTTTTGCGCGACGGACGGATATCTCCGCGAACAGCGACGATAAAATGTCATCTTAATGGCTCGTGCTTGGCCATGAATCGACTCGTAGTTGCGTTTTTTGCACGACTCGCTGGGGATATTAATTGGGATGGTTGAAGTATATTTGATATAATTGGACAAAAAGAGGAACGAGGAATATGTGTGTTACGTGTGATTTTTTTGCTCCTGATAATATCTGGAGACATAACGTAACGATTCGAAATCTAAATCGTTCTGGTTTGATATCTTAACGATCGTTAATGCAGTTGAAGAATTCGACTTTTATTTCGTTTATTATAAAATGGACTTGTAATTTTTATATAGTATGTAATTATTATTATATTTTTATACATTATTGTTATATACTGTCAAATGCGTGAAAAGAGATACTATTTCATTAGTTCATTATATATATATACTTTTTATATATTTCTAGTGACAATGAAATTATCCCTATATTTCTTTGAATTGACAGTGTAACGTGATTATAATCATGACAGTTATTTTTCATTTCATTGTTAATGAAATTCCAAAATGTTACACATAATTCACAAAGAGTTTCTGCGAATGTTCAAATACTTTCGTGAGGAATTGTCGTAAATAAAATGTGTGTTAATAATAATAAAACACGTCCTAACAACAATAATTAATTCACGAAAAAAAAAAAGGAAACGATTTCGCTAATCTAACTCAAAGTTACGAAACCACTGTTTCGAATTACATAAGCGATATGACTTAGGCTTGTTCGCGAAAGCGCTGATAAGATGACCGTGACCGATTGATTAGCGATGAATCACTAATTTAATAAAGGTCTGAGGTTTCTTTAAATCGTTGCGAAATAATTAATCTTCTTATTGTTATCTTTGCGTTCACTTTCGGGTTACATTGTCGAGATAGCAAGAGGTTACGAAAAAGTTACACCATGTTATGGACAAATTAAAAAAAAAAGGGGGGGGGGGGAAACATGCGATGTTTGAAATTTTTTAACTCTTACATGGTATCGTTGGACCATTGTGGATCAGAATAAATTAAAAGCAAATTATTTAGTTGATATTGAAATTTTTCATTTAATTGAATTTCATAGTAATTAGATTGTGGATGCATTTTTGAGAGATTTAAAATTGTAAAAATCTACAAAATGCGTATAACATGTGAAAATATATAAAACACTCAAAATAGAGTACTTATTTTTACATATTTTATATATTTTTTTAAATTAATGTATTGTGTATTATAATTAATATAATAGAATTGATATGATTAACATAACATGAAATGTCGAAGAAGGAACACTAACACTTGGACGAAAGAAATTTCTATTTAGAATATATTTCTTAAAAAAATATAAAATAACAGAAAATGTAAAATACGAAATATGTAGAAACAAACGCCCTGTAATTCCAAATTTTTACAGTCAATGCAGAAATTGACAAGCGCGAGAAGCAAAATAAACGCAAGATAAAATGCAAGTACCGAAGTCCAGTTTAAAGAAGATCGATAGGGAATTATCGGCTTGGCGGGCGATACGTACCTTCGAAGAAGGTACCACTTAGCAATGTCATACGATAGTCAGGAAATTATCACGGTCGTGGTTTCACAACGATCAACGTTCGGGCTAAACGAAATTCGCACGTGATCGATAATACTTTCGGTGAAAAAATCCTGACCTCCGATAGCACTCGCTTGGAGAAAGTTGCTTGCCGATTTTCGTTACGCTCCTCTCCAGCTCCTTTCGTTGATTTCCGCGTGTGCGCAAATTTCGATTATGCCAATCACGTGATTACGAATTTGTTTTATTTGGATTTGTCTGCAGATTCCTATCTCACGATCGGTCATTTATATATAAATATTTTTATAGCAAATTATTAATACGGTATAAATTATCGGCAAGGTCTGTAAATAAGATATGTAACATTGTAAATACAACGTTCCGTTTTATCGTGCCAGTTGCTCACTAAAGTATTTAGATATTTGTAGGAACTTTTTTATGAATGATATATTATTAAATAAAATATTTTGAGATTTCATTTAACGCTGTCATTCACACGTAGAAATTAAAAATTTATATCTCACAGAGATCGTATAAAACTATTTAAACCACCACAATCCATTATATCAGTACGTCATTGCAGTATTTAATAGCATGGTCTTTAACAATCATTAATATGCTTAAAATGATCATCCATACTCACTATATGTCTGCAATAATTATTTTATAACTTCTATAATTTTCAGATTAGTTTCAAATTCTATGACTACAATCTCCAGTTATATTTATCATTAGTGAAATAAGTATTAGCAAAATAATCGCGACATTCGTGTCTCAGTGTAGCGTAAGAAATTTCAAACAATTAATTATGTTAACAGCTCGAATACTTTCACGAGCCATTATGATTCACGTGCCTCAAACCAAGACCGAGTTATACTTAAAATTCCAAGATAGGATTCAAGAGGGGTTGGCAGGAGATCAACAGCCAGGTTCAAGGACAATAATTCTACGACTCACAGGATCATACCGCCTTGGATGATCCCTAATCCATCGTGACGTAAATTAGAAAGGAGGATGACATCATCGTGCCGCTTTGTCTGCGTTTAACAATCATTCTCCGCTGACTTCTTTAAATTGTGACTTTTCGACGACGACGAAATTTTCGAATTTCCTATGCTTCTTTGAGAAATGGAAATTATATCGTAATTATAACACTGATCTGTAAATATACTTAATTCAAATTTCAATAGTACAAAATGATAACGTTGCGAATGAAATATTTACTAGAAAAGGTCGTTATTTCCTTTGAAATATATGTATGTTTGATGTTGTTTGATAATGTTGTTCGTAAATTGTTGTCAGTCTACGTATCAATGTTTTATTCAATAATAGTTAAAAGAAGAAAGGAAAAATGGACAATTGAGAAAAGAGTAAATCTGTATTTGTAAAACTACAGGATATGTATTAAAAATTTTTTAAATATTATTATTGACATTTTTTGTGAAATTAAAACATGAAATAGTATGTAATTTGTACGAATTGATATGGCGCTGATAGAAGGATGTACCAATTTATTTTAAACCCGAGTTATTATAACATGTGTTATTTGATGTATAATATCTGTTGACTTTGCAATTATCTCATTTTTTATACACTGTGACGTAAAAGTCCGAACTGCTAAAACATTCTCTTTCTGAACTGCGAGACGATAACGATATTGTTTCGCAATTAGCTCAACATTCTCATTCGGGTGAAGATCATTATTAAAAAATTATAAATTGTGAAATGTATGCAAAATTGTTATGTGAAAACATTATAAAATATTATGATATATAGTAATATTTCACATGTAATACTT
>KQ435794.1:11230839-11241669 GCA_001276565.1 Melipona quadrifasciata | reverse complement strand
CAAGCTGAGGAAGAATAAATTTTGCGATAAATTTTTCAAGGAATCTCGAATTACTCTCGCGCATAAAATATGACGCGTTGCGCGCAATCAGATAATTGATGGAAAATACGAACGTCAATGGGGCTGATGTAAATCCTCGCTACGAAGAAATGATAGGAAACAAGGTATCCAAGTAGGAAACGTCGATTACAAAGATTCCGGAGTCACGTAACCGATGGAATGAATTATGTCTCTGAATGATATCGATTATCCGTAGAGACACGGCGAGAATCAAGAAATAACGTTCAATGTGAGATTCAATTACTTCAACCTTGACAATCGATCGTAAATATTTCGACAATAATAATAAAATCACACGGTTCATTCTTCGAAAAGAAAAAGACGCTGCTATCGAAGGTCTGCTTTAACAAACACGAATTTACAATTTTATGCAAATTTTGTAACTTTCCATCAGTCGGGGAGAAGCACACGAAATTGATTAATCGAGTTAATCGAAAAACGCGCTTTTGTTTTAATTTCATATCACTGGACGAAGCACTGTATTTATTCAATATTTATTAAATTAAACGAATTCAATTTTTATCACGTAAAAAGTTTCAACGTTCTTACACAAGAATTGTTAAAGTCCTAGACAGAATTTTGACAATTATACCGCAATTTGCAAATAATACTTGAAATAATAATATTTCTCGACGCTACGAAGCCATTGATTTATGTGCGCACGCCTTTTCCTCATTTCCGAGAAATATTTTTTTATTTTTACATTTGCGTTTGTTTCTTAGAAACGACGCACGATTCTATGATAGAAAACATTGTTAATTTTTACAATGAACATCCTTTTCTATTTGCATGTCACCAGTAGCATGAATTCAAACCTATGGATTTGTGCGCAAAACATAACTCGAACGACACTGAGGAATAAATTTCCGAACAAATCATTTCTTGAAGTCTAATTTCCATAGATCTTCGATAAAATTCTTCACTCATATTCCTTCGGATTTGTACTAAATAAACATTCCTTCACACCAGCTTCAAATTTTATACTGAATTCTTTAACACGTTGAGCCCCGCGCCGATTTTGCTGCGCTTTCCATTCAGCCCGCAGCGATTGAGCGCTTGGGCGATATTTGAGACTGCTGAAATAAATAGAGAGATATGAACGTAAAACACGTTCCAAGTCCAAAAGCGTTCAAAAGACGTCCAAAAGGCGATCAGTTAAAAAAAAAAACAAGGAAATTCCTATGCCTATTGAAAAAAGAAAGGTTCACCAATTACAAAAAAGAAGGAGATGTTCACAAAATTCGAAGATATTGTTCGGGATGTTACAACAATAATTCAACGATATACGGACGCAAGATTGCCAGAAATTTGACTTAAAAAGTCGTCGTATTTTTGTTTAGAATGTTTCAATAAATTTCATTGAAATTGCTACATTTATTTTCTAACTTTGTTACTGTCGCTCTCCAAACGAAAAGTCCACTGTCGGTCCCCAGGGACCGACGCGGGGCTCAACGTGTTAATCTCATCGTTCGCCCTTACCAAAAGAATCAGAAATTTTATTGCAATTTTGTAACAATGCCGTATATCATTAGAGATTTGAACGATTTTTGCATTACAGTTTCATAATGTTTTGTAATGTTAATGTTAAAGTTAAAGGTTGTACGGAAAGTATTGCGAACGCCTCCTGCGAATTTTAAGAATTTTAATTTTCATTGAAAAAATGTCGAAGTCTTCGTTATAAGATCACCAAGGTTCTTACGTTATAGATTACGGCGAATCGATAAATCGAGATGTATCGAGGGTTTCGATCATAATTGAGTTTGCGGCAGTTGAAAATAATCAAGGTAACATCTAGGTAATTCTCACGAAGCTCTTCCTACGGCGAAGAATCTTTTCGTCCTTGCGGTCGAGCAAGAGAGAAAGGATAGGTTTTTCTCAAATAGGAAATCACTTGGAGATAAACTTATGATCTCCAAACTAACAATAACAAATTAGTTGAGATAATTAATTGCTTAAAATTGTTATTACTTTTATATTCCAAATAAAGGCAATAGAAAGAGAAACGAAGAAGCGAGCACGGATACTTATTAAAAATGGACATTCATGCAAAATATTCGAGTAACGATATCACAAATATCAAGATGTAAATCTTGATGATATATCATCTTGAACCAACATTATCTCTTGAAACAATCCCACGTTTATTTTTCTCGAAATCGTTTCATCGTGTTTGGTTATCAAATAAATATTTTATCTCGTATTTGTTTCCGCAAATAAGTTCTCAAATAGCTTCTGATTTTATTGCACGAGCCTTTTTCGTTTCAACGAATCAATTCGAACAAAAAGAAATTATTTGCAAATGGTGCGTTCGGTCCGATTTAGACACGGGCTAAAATCACCTTTGACATGTTATTTCTCAAATACAGAGACAATGAATTATTCGTCGCTTCGAGCTGTTATCTTTCATTTTTGTCTCGAGTGAAATTTGCCTGGACGGCGGAGAGGAAAACCACGGTGAAACAGGTCGATCGACGCGTAAAGTAAGAATAAATAGAGACGAGTAGAAGGAGGGCTGGAGGGAGGGAACAGCGAGGGAACAGAAACTAAAATCAAAGTTCTTAAGTAACGCGCGGCCAGGCTGGAGCGTGTGTACGTACGTGTGTACGTACCCACTTGAGAGCAGAAATTATGCTCGAACTGGCGCATAACGATAATGTGCATAACTTATGCGCGTATAATGCGAGTACGCCGCGCGAACCATCGCATCGTGGCGTTGCACCTTCGCGGCGTTGCTATATGGAATGCCGCCACGGTAAACTAGCTAAAGATTCCGAATGGCAATAATGTTGACTAAACACGGTCGCGGGAACGGGCCTCTTTATTCCCGCGCCTTTCTTCGCTCGATAAGCGATCCACACCTACGCGTTTGATGCCTTCGATACCAATGGCCTTTCGAGCTCTCGACCTCGCAGAGACGATATTTCGACTTTGCGATTTCTCGCGAAATAAAAACTATTCGTCGTCTGCAAGAATTGACAAATCGAAGCTTAATAAAATTCAGCTTATAAAACGAGAAAAAACTAAAGACGATCATTTATGAAATGTTCTCTTCTTTCGCATAATATTAAATTTGTTGCTGCGGAGAAGGAGAATAAAAATGAAGTAGAAATGGAAGAAAGAGTTATCCTAAAGAGTGAAAATAAGATAAGATCGCAGCTCTCGAATTTGGTTGGATTTCACGTGCTCGACGCGAAACAGGAACAGAGATCGTGCAGGCGAACTCCTGCAGCAACGCGAAACGAGAAGTGGCGACTGGAAAAAAACGGGGGGATAACAAGACGATGCTCGAACTCAGAACCGTAAACCCTTTCGAGCAGGCTACGTTCGAATAGTTAAACGACGTTGTTGCAGACATTAATGACCAAACGTAACTGCAAGCCTATCGCAGTTCCTTATTCTCACGCTTGTCTTTCGCCGAGTTCCCCGTCGGAGGCTTCATTGCGACGCTACCTCGTTCCATGCAACAAAGTGGCAAAAAGATTGTACAATTTCGAGGCGATCGTAAGCTCCATCATTCTGTATAATAGTGGAGATGGCAATTCTCAACGACGTGCGAAATATATAGAGACGTAGCGAGAAATTACTCGGCGATAAAATAAGCGAGGGGAGAAAACAGTAATAGTTTAGAGAGTAGATAAAAATGATACTTTAAGAGGAATTTTCTATCGACATGTACTGCGTATTCCGGTTTATTGCGAATCGAAGAAGATATTTGAGACGTTCTCATGTTTCAGGACCGTCGCGCAGTTAACCGGTCTCTTTTTTTATTGAGTAGAGTCACATCTGATATCGTTTTACTTCTCCAAAGATGCAAGATTTTAAACAGTCACGCTAGATAGAATTTCTTCGGGTTTCCCTATTTGTACGATTCTAACATTTTGGATCTCTCAGATATGTTTACATATTATGAAAAGATAACACAGATTAAAAATTTATAAAAACATAACAAAATACAATTACCCACATGCACATTATTCGACAAACGAAAGTTAAAATTATATCATTGAAAGATTACAAGTAAAATCTCGAACATCCAAACTGTCCTTATTTCAGGAAAGAATCCTTTCGTTTCGTCTCGTTAGAACTGATTTCTAATGTAATCTGCGTCCAACTTGGACGTGGCTCGTTAAATGGCAGAACCGGGAAAAAGATGAAGCGACAAACGGTGAAAGACGAGGCGGGACAAATAAAACAGCGGTACGCAATAGCGTAAATAGTAACGTAACACCGCATAATGGGGGCATATCGCGGATCAGTAATGCCGACGGTGCATCACCACGAAGAAATTACGACAGGCCTGCCTTTGTCCGCCAAGAGCAACCCCTAAAGACGCGTTATTAAGCGTTTTATAGGGCCTCGTCGGATCTTCTCGTCCTAGAACGGCTACGTGTTCCCTTCGTATAACACCGTGAATGTTATAAATTCGACCCGTTGCCAGTGCGAACACCTGGACGCCCGGTGCTAACCGGCTCAACTTGAGATCGCGAACGATCCTCCCGCGTTTTGCCACGGAAAAATGGCACCGTGTTTTGCGTTTCTGTCTCTATTACGCGCGATTTGTCAGCGGTGTTCCAATGAAAATGGAACATTTTGACAATAAGAGAATAAAACGAATAAATTATTATCGTAATTCTATTCATATTCTATTGCACTTTTGTATATTTTATACAGATCGTGATTTTTCCCGACTCCCATTTTAATAAAAACATCGTCATTTTTCAGAATCAACATCAGCAAAATCTCTTAAATTCCTTATTTTTCTTCAAATATTTGAAATTTACATCTGTACGTGTATGTGGACTTTCGTGACTGTTTGTATATTTGAGTATCGGAGAATAAGTGGAAAATATTATTCGAAGGATCGAAATAAATTTTAAATAAATTACGCAAATGTTGAATAAATTTACTGAAAATTATTTCGTCTATCGAAATTTGAACCGTAACAGTCCAATAATTTCGAACCTCGCGCGGGAGATTTCGAGCGATATTTGGCTTGCGGAGATTTCGACGCGTGGACAGGAGAGATCGCGCGGCGTTCGCGCCTTCCGAAAATAACACTTTTGCATACGTACGTCGATAATATGCACGTGGAAACAATGAATCATGTAAGAAGACTCAAACATTTACCGCACTAGATTCTAACCGCAAAAATAAATTATCCGAATGGAGAATACCTGGCATTAGAATTTAAGCAAACGAGCTGCCCATCATCCACCGGAATTATATGTTTTCTCAAGAAACAGGATGCTGGCCAAACTTCAAAGCTCGAGAAATTATGTGCTTCTTCCGTTTCTATATCGACTGCAATTATTTCAAACGCTACCTCTTTGCATTTGGCTGACAAATTTCGAGTTGCCGAAGGAACTGAATGCGTGAAAATTTTTCGATTGAACGTCGCGAGAAACATCTCGCAGATAGTACTTGATCCATATCAACTAATGTTTTACATTCGATTGATAATTTTTAAACGACGAAAGAAATTGCACGCGTGAGAGTTTTCTGATCTTAACAAGAAACATCTTGTCGAGCATAGTATAAAGTTGTATGATTTTAAGGGTACAAACGAAACATGTTCCCCTTCAACGCTGAAAACGCCATAATGAGGAAAGTACAACAACGCTGTACGTTATACGATTTTATAGGAACACTTGAAATCAAAATGTATTCGAACGCGTATTCGCGGAACAGCATGTAAAACGCGCAATAACACTCTCCCAGTCAGATTCCATTTGAAACCAAGAGTGAAAAAAAAAGGTCTCCCTCGAGCGACCGTGAAATCTCGTAAAAGACAGAGCAACATAATTTAGAAGCTACTCAAGGTGATCGAGTACCCCGCCCTGAATAACTCGATCGTATTTGAAACAATAAGCGTGCATTATCGCGGAAGCAGCCATTTATAATCCCATGTAAAATTTTATTTCGGCAATGTTTATCACATACATGCACAAAACAGAATTTTTCAGAAATTTTCAATGTTGCATTTTCAATGCAAGACAGGAAGGTACAAAAATGGTACTTTTCACGGTGCGTTTCAATTTTTTCACAAAGTCAGTTCTCTTTACCAAAAAAAAAAAAAAAAAAAAAAAAGAAAAATAAATTCTTCTTTATTGCTCGTTCGATTTTCTTTTTTTTCAGTTAAGCTTAAGAAAGGATAGAGAAGACAAATATCTAATTAATTCTAATTAAAGTCTACTCTCTTCATTTTTTAATTTTTCAAAAAGAATTTGCATCCACGCTTTTCCGGGAGAGGAAAACGAAAGTTAAGTTAAGTTAAAAAAGAAATTAAGATCAGAAAAACATCAAAAGATCGATCCCGCTACCTTGCCAGAAGCGTCATCTCCCGCGTTCCTTGCCCGAAAGGAACGGGAAACGAGGAGATAAAGCGAAAAAGGGAGGGAGTAAACCTTGGTGAAAGACGCGCGAACAGACTAAACGGCCGCGGCGTGGCTATTACTTTACGCAAATCGGCTCTCGGAGCTAAGCTTTCCGCCGCAGAGAGCGAGAGAGAAAGAGAGAGACGCGGCACCGCGCACGCTACCTCGACCGCATAATCGAGCCTCGTTAATAATTGCCTCATTATTGCGCGCCATTGCGCCGCGTCGCTTGTAGTCGAGATATTGGCAGTGTTCGCTATTAATAACACTTAGCCGCCCACGCATCGCCATTGTTGCGAGTGGGTCCCGGCGCGTTACACGTGTGCAAGCCGCCGCGATCGCCGTGCATACGTTACGATCCAGGCCGAGTCCGAGGATGCGCGCAGCGGTCCAACAAAGGCGCGAAAAGCCCGCGTTCCGCATAATCCAACGATTCAATTCTACCGACGCGACGCGACGCGCCGATTCAGATCGTGTTCAATCGCTGCCTGTGCTCGCTCTGGCCTCTCACTTCTCGGCAAATCGGCTCGATCGATGATGGAGCGAAGAGGAATTAGGATCGAGTACTCTGCGGAGTTTGACGAAATTTGAAACATGTTCGGTTGGAAGTTTCTTCGCGGACACTCGTGACGACTAGATCTCGGGCTTTTACGCAGATTTGTATTTTTGAAAAATGAAATCTTGGTAGAAAACCTTGGATATTTCGTATATACGTCGTTTTCGTATGTCGTACATTTGCACTGAATTTTGAAATTGAGAATTCGTAAAATTTGAACTGGAAATTCTCCTCGAATGTAACATCAAATAACCCGAAAAATAGTTCCTTGTTTTGAGCAAAATCAACGAATGACGAATTTATCTCGAAAGAATGGGCACTGAATTAATTTCTGCAGCTAGTACATCACGTGCATTCCATGCAATTTTGCATTGAAAAATTTTTTATTATCACGCAGTCTAATCTACCCCTGTCCTCCCAGTACCAATCAAGTCTAATGCACACTTACTCACTCACGAAACATTCGAAACTATCCCGTTTAGATTCGAACATATTTGGAAGTACCATTAGAAGTGATATAAAGAGTCTGAGAGATTTACGCGCGTAAATGTTCCTTTTTTCACTTTCGGTAAAAATGACACGTGCTTGGCGATCATCGCGGCACGCGGGGATCGAGAAACCGCGTACAATCGGGACAGCTCGACCCGTGCAGATTGATGGGAGCGGAGAATTGAAACGGCTCGTCGGCGCGCATTTTAATGTTAATACGGCACGCAGCGACGGATATTAAATGAAAAACGAGATAGTTGTGAATCGACGGAATGCGTAATGTTTCCGTGACTCCGATCGTATCGGGGTTGAGTGATGAAGGTGAATTTAGTCGTCACGTTTTACGCGTGTTAAAGTCAATGTTTAACAAGGGGTCAGAGGGTGGCGAACACAATATCATGGGTGAGGTACGAGAACGTTTTTCGTGTGATAAAAAATTTGTTTCAATCTCCTTGACGTTCAATTTTTCGAGAAGGTTTGGATAAAGTTGATTAATCGATGGTTTGTGAAATAAAGAGAGATGAAAATTTTCATTTGGAAGAAAGATAAATCAATCGGTGTTTTTATTCTATAAATATTATTTTAGATCTAATCAACGTTAGAAAATTAATATTCTACATACAAATCATTGATAATAACTAAAATAAATCGATTTGTTTAAGTAGAAATCGATGTTAATTTTGACCGGTATTTCTTGAGCGATTGTGGGTTTGATTGTTCTAGCGTTAAAATATGATACAATTATCGAATTTTAAATATCACAATTTATCGAGTGCTTTCATTACATTCCTTTTAAAAAATTTATAAATTTCGCGTGGCAATCAACGTGTTAAAATTCATCGATCGATAGAAACACGATGGAAGATTAATGTCCCTGGTAAAGGCACGCCACTAATAGCATACTACTCGCCGAATCAAGAAAAAAAGAAAAAGGTTGTTGACTGAGAAATAGTAGTCATTTTTCAAATACCGGAACACCCGTTCTCGGACCATTCCTTTTATCTTCTTTCTTTCCTCGACAAAAACCGACGATCGTTTAGTAACCATGTTCGTTTGATGTGTATCGATCGTTATACGCTCCCGGGTCCACAGGTTTTTTTTTCTGCCACGTACGTGGGTGATCGGCATTCTTCCGGGTTAGTTAATTTAAAAAGGGTAGCAAGGTTCTATCTTATCGTAAACAACGATTTGTACTCCTATACCCGGAATCCGGCGAGCATCGAAGCTAATTCAATATGTACATCATTTTTCTCTCGTCGTCAAGCTTTAATTTAGATTAGGTATACTTCTTTTTATCCTATACGAGCCAGAGATTGTTAAGGACAGAAATGACGATTTCGAAATTAACTCTCAAATACTATCGATGATTTATGGATTACTGTAGTAATTTATTTTACTATCAAATCACTGAAATTTTTAAATTTTATCATTTTAGCTATTTTATAATTTTAGATGCTTGATCTTTTAATTCTTCACGCATTACATTACATTCTTTCATTCAGATAAAAATTAGCAATAAAGTTAAATCAAATCAAACATTCCACAATTAAGACTTTTACAATAACAGTCAAGTTCTCAAATTCGGCACGAATATCATCTACTGTGAAACAATTAAAAATCTCTCATCTGACTCTGAATTAAACTGTTTAACTTGTTACTGTTTGTAATTCTGTCGTGCGTTGTTCACATTTGCATTTTCTGATCCAAATTTCTCACGCGAGTGGCAAGTTACATCATTAAACATTACAATTTAGTGATGCTACGACAACAAAATTTACCTCGTTCAATTTTACGAAAAATTTACCGATATTTATTCCTTTTTCGCTCTTCGTAATAAAACAATTGACAAAACCCAACCTAAACATTCATCTCGTTGAATCTGAACATCGAACATTTAACTCGACTAATCGTAAACATTGTGAAACTTTACGAAATTTTGAATGGTTTCACACGCTTGTGCAATCCGCAGCAACCTAACGACGAAAGATAGAAAAATAGACGAACGAGGTAGGGGAAGGAGGAGAAAAAAAAGTGGACTGAGAAAAAAGAAAAAGAAGGAAGCCGAGTGGAGCCGATCAGGCGAAGCAATTTTCAAGAATTATATTTATTATTTGTTCGCTCGTGGAAAAAAACCCCGTGTGTATCACGTTGGTGAAACGCATAAAAAGCTCGTAGATCGTATCGGCTCGTTCGTGGCTCGTGATCCTTTAACAATCGATATACGATTCCATGACTCCACGAGACGGTTTTTCCCGATACAAATCTTTATCCGCTGATTTTCTTATTTAAAGATCGTTACGGCCGCGATACGTATCGCGAACTTAGCCGCGATTTACAGTCGACCACGATCGGCCAACTACGCCGATACAAACTGCTGCTCCATTTAAGAAAATTAATGGTCGTATTCGTTTATTTATATTCGCGTGCAGTGAACAGGATTGCCGTACGGTGTTCAAGTAGCTTTTGTCCGACACGGCTCGATGAAAATGAGAAGGTTTATAGATACCGTGCGCGAAGACTGATGATGATCGTGGAAAACCGCGAAATCTCTGCGAAATTGCACGGTGTGGATCAATCGAGCAGCGAAGTTGGGCGAATTATGCCGCGCGAAGCATGCAAGAACACATTGCGTATGAAAAAAAAGCAAAGAATATTAAAGTAGCTTAATTGGGAGAAATAAGTATAACTAAATGCAACTCAATAAATTGATAGAATTAAGTTGTGGTTCGTTAAAACTGTTGTTCGTGAAATAAAGATTATATTATCTCAATCAGACGTTAAAAAAAAACTAATAAAACATTGTAAGCTGTTAAGATTCTTAATTAACAGCAGTACAATGTTTCTCGGCTAATAGGTGGAGAATCAGTACAGAATTTATAATTGTATTAACAAGATGTGTGGAATTACTCGTACACTCTCACAAAATAAGATCTCTGAAAAAATGTCGTACAAACATTTACTTTGACAATATCGTCGAGTTTGTTTCTTTCAAAGATATTTTAAAATACATGTAAGGATACTTTTGTTCTCGAAAATTATAAAAATTCAAGTGTCTCTAAAGTGACTGCAAAATTTTTTTCACGACTGAACCTACCATGGTTGAAATTTTTTTTTCGCAATGATCCCTTGATGCTCGCACTACGACTTCTTCTCGCTATTTTAATCAATTTTTGACATTAGGATTAGACGATGTACCGTTGGGTTATTAGGTTGCGAGATTGAGGTGAACAAATTGCTGGGATTCTGAATTATGATAGACATGTGATATGTTAGACACAAAGAGTATTGAATTCAGTACTGTATATGTGTGTGTGTGTGTGTGTGTGTGTGTGTGTACAATATACATAAAAT
>KQ435794.1:11214486-11230575 GCA_001276565.1 Melipona quadrifasciata | reverse complement strand
TACATATAAAATATTAAAATATTAAAATATAAATATATATAATAAACTGAGTATTAAAAGAGGGACTCGACAATGAACCAAGTAAGCCAAGACTGATAAGAAAACCAGCGCGAAAAACGGCATTAAATTAATGATATAAAGTGATAACGAATGCATTAAATAATTAAACGCATACATTTGTAGATTTCTACTTGTGAAATCCACGAAACGAAACTTTAAATGAATCGAACTTGATTCTTAAGTACATGTTCGATTTGTTCCTACTCCTACAGATGAGCCAATCGTTCTTTCTTAGTCAAATTGAAGCGTTTTTTTTCTTTCGTTTTTCTTCTATGTTCGTCTCATATTTTTGCCAGAAGAAGCAAGACAGAGATAGGAAGTCTCGTCATGTGGGATCGCGATTTGGAAAACGAAGCAGCCGACCTTCGAGGTGTCAGACCGTTCTCCACACGAGAGAAGGACACAATCACCAACGTCCCTTCTCTCTTCCTCTTCTTGCGTTTCTTTTCAACTCTCTCTCTCTCTCTCTTTCTCTCTCTCTCTCTCTTTCTCACTCTTTATCTCTACTTTTCCCCCCTTCTTACTCGTTTCTTACTTCTTTCTCGATCACTCTCTTTTTTCATTCAAACCTTTGGTCTTTGTTCTTCTTTCTTATCTTTGTGGTTCCTTCGATCGTTCTTTACTATTTTTTTTCTCTGTTTGTTTCATTGTCTGACATCTGTCTTCGTTCCTCTGGAAGGCTACTATTTCCTCTACGTCACAAACTTGTACTATACATTCGAATTTCTTGTTTGCTCCTCTGAGAGTTTAGTGGACGGAGCGAGAGGTGACTTTGATCCTTGAATTTTGTTGGATCGTTCTTCCGGCTCGTTCGAAGCGACTTTGACGGAGTCGTTCAACTATTCCGAGCGCTATGTTGCGAAGAATGTTACGAGTTACGGTTCTTTGTGCTCGGACTTACGCAATATACAATATACGTTCGTGTGTAATGTGACTGGATGAAGTGTGACAGGGTGAAAGTGACGAGGAGGGGATAGAGAGATCTTATTTTACATCGAATTTCTTTTTATTTCACCAGTGAGATATAACCTAATATCTTAATAACTCGTTGTAATGAGAATTTCAGTGACAATACACGTCGTTTTATATATCTTTCTGAGGAATTGTAATTTTAATTTCTATACATAATCAATTATAGTTTATACATAGAAAAGCAGACATACTGCAAATAAAATATTTATTTAGTCAAGAATATTATTACTTTTTTTTAAATTCCAAATTCTTCCAATTCTGCATTTATCAAAAAAATTGTATTAAAATTGTAAAATATTTGCATTGCCCCACTACTACGTACTTTAAATTTTTATACGACCTCAAGAAATTGTACAACAAATTTTAAGCAGTCGTTGCAAAGGGTATATTTCAATTTTTTCAAGACCACGATGAATTTAGTTACGAAGACAGTTCGTACTTGCAAAATTTTCAAGGCAAAAAGTATCGTTATTTCCCCCTTCAAAACGAACAGAAAAGAAAGGAAATAAATGTTGTGAAAGTAGAGACTTTACGCTTTAAAACGAGCTTGGCTAGATTGCTCGGAACGATTTTTATTTACAAGGTTAAAAGCGTTACCGAAGTGCCAACAATTTTTCATCGATTGCACGAACGCTTTCTACGTCCATCATAAACGCGGTAGTAGGAATCTTCAAAAAAGGGAGGGAAAAAAAAAAAACAAAAAGACAGAGACATCTCGTTATCGTTTCAATATTCAATGGCGAACGAGCGCGGCAACGTCTAAAATAATTCCAAAGGCAGTTAACCGGCCGGCAGAACCTGTATAAAAGATTAGACAGAGTTTCTTTTCCTTTATTCAAGGAGGCATCGTGCGGCGCCTTTCTCTTTGCGCAACCGTTCCATTTCCAGACAACAAAAGCCAGTTCGAAGCTTCACGTATAGCTGAGAAAAAGGTTTAATAGGATTTGCTAAGCAGGTAAATGTCGAACTACATACTTGAATAATTTATTTCGCCCCGGTGAACCGTGTCTGCGTGGTCTCGATTGAAAAACTCCACGTTCGACCTAGCCACCGGGTATAAGCAGCCCGAATAATTAGCAGCCTTTTCCGCGAGCGCTGTAAATTACCTTTACACGTGATAAGCAGTTAATTATCCGACGTGATCCGCGAGACGTTACTAATAGAACTATCAAAGTGATCAAAAATGACGGTAATTACTTCGTAGAAATTTTCTAGATTTACATCTGGCTGTAATTTTAGAAATCTGGACGATATTTTGTTAAAATAAAAGCTCCCTATTTTATTAAATAAAAGGGTCCTTCGTTGTGCCAAAAATATTAAACGCAGAATGTTTCGCGTGTAGATATTTTCTGCAAATTCATGTTTTTGAAAATACTAGAATTGTCAGAGTTCGAAATGAGAATTTAATAGTAGAATTGATCGAAATGACCAGTTAAATCGTAAATTTTGCACGTGATTTCCCAAGTTTACAATAGTAGTTTTTTTTTTTCTAATTTCTCGTATAAGAGTTTCCTGTTTGGTGTATTTTTGGTTTTCTAATAGTAACGCAAAAACAGGAATCCACAAAAATCCGGACATAGAAAATTATTCAATCTGTTTGGAAATTTAAAAATTTTAAGATTTTACTTACGATAATATACGTAATAATTAAAGAAGCTATCTCTCTATAGTATTGTTTCATATTTATTTTGCGAAAATTTCATTTTCAGACGCGTAAGAAGCTATAAAACTTTCCGATTAATCGCGATTAATCGATTTCCTAACGAAGTTCGAAAGACAAGCGTATCAATTATCGTTAATAACAACCATTGTTCAGTCAAAATACGCGCTCCTCCAGAGGAAGAAGATCGGAACGCGCATTTCCATAGCGGCACTTTGCCGATTGAAATACTTATCCGACGCTCGAGACTTTCTCCTCGAGCCTCTCCGCTCCGTTCAAATGGTCAAAGTTTCGTAACTCCCAGCTTAATTACTCTGCCAAACCGTAAATTTTAACAACGCGCGAGAGACTTGGAAACGTGAAAGAAGAATCGAGCAGCAAATACCACGCGCCGCTTCGAGACGTGCTCGACGCCGATTCGTCCGTGTAGAACTGTAGTTGCCGAAGCGTAATTGAACATTCTCGAGTGATCGACCTTCGAGCATTGTCGTCACGAAGATTCAGGATAAGTATTACAGAATGCGGATTATACGTTCAACGATATCGTACGCTATCGCGAGAGCAAACTAAAGTGCACGTTGCAATATAGGCTCGTTCGTGGTTTCGATACGATTTCCGATTGATCGAGATTCGACGACAAGTCGTAAATTCGAAGGCTATCGAACAGAGTGCGTGTCGCTGTCTCTTGGAATGTAACACGGGCTTGAAAAACAGGCTTCTTTTAGGAGAAGATATATTTCAACCCTTCCAGTCCAAGTGAGTCACACACCTCTCAAAAGAAATGGGTATGAAACGTGTTGTTGGGACACAAGAGTACTTGAACTTTGTTCAATTGAGGTTTCAGCGAGACGTTAATACATCGATTAATACGTCTCTTCGAAAAGCGCATGGACTGCGTAATTTGATTTTATTATAATTTTTTAACAAGTTTCAAACTTCCAAACCATTCGCAGTGCTTTCGTTCCACCTCTGTTACGTTTACGTTTATTCCAAATTTTTAATCCCGTAATTTTCGAAAGCTGGTATTTTTCCAGCATCGCCACGGAATTTCAGTAATTTAACAGCAATTTAAATGAAAATTAAAAAAAAAAAACAGAAGTAAATTAACGAGTGATCTAAATGTCTAAATGAAAGTACGTATGTATTAAGAGACTGTAATTGCATTACGAAGTTTCACGCGTAGAAATAAGAGTCGTTTAGTTATTTCGAGAGGAAAAAGAAATCTACTTCGCACATGGGCATAAATCGCGTGGCAATTTTACGTTTCACCGTTATTATTGAAGCGGGAATAAATAGTCGGAGGCGCAATCACCCGAGGATACACATTTCAGCTGAGGCCACTATTTTACGCGACGTGTTGATCGTGCCGACTCGTTTCGCGCCAGTTTTCAGAGCGGCACGATAAATCGCAGGATCGAGCAATTGCGCGTGTACACCGCAAGAAGATACACGTTGCTTAATCCCTTAATAGTTTTTCGCGAAGTTTAACCGCAAAGAGCGAGAAGTACGAAAGTCGATTCGAAGAAACTCACCGGAGAAGAACCTTCGCGTATCATGCGAATGTTATTACGAAACATTTTTGAAATTTCGTCAATGCAAGGGGATTCAACTATCGCGATTATCGCGATGAAGTTCGAGACGTGTACAGAACTTGCGAAGTATTTCGCAAACATTACAAAAATATCATACGATACTGTCACGAGCAACTGTATACGTAATTTTGTTCTTCTGTCGTTAAAGTTTTATTGGAAAGAACCGAGTTTTTTTTTTTTATAACGGGCGAGAAAATTTCCAATGTCGTATTTTAACAAATTTGTTCGTACGTTGAATATAAAACGGAATTGATTAGATCAGATCTAATTCGCGTCTACTACGCGAATCAATCACTGTCAGACTCACATCGCGTTCTTCAACAACGATAATAATAATTGACTCGAGCCAAAATCAGAGTGAAACAGTGGAACTAATTAAGGTCGACGTGATTCGATTCAAGAGAAACCGAATAATTCGGTATCGCTAACAAGTATGTACTAACAAGTAGTTCGTATTCTGCGTTCGAAGAATTATTCGTCGGTGTATTGGTATGTGTCACATGTACGTACGGTAGTATATGTACGCACAATCGTTATTCGACAAATAACGTTCGACTAACGACAATTAATGCTTCATGTCATTTTCTCTCGTAAGTAGACTGCGAATGTTCATGCAAATTCATGCTTTTTACCTATCGAGGCAGAAATCTGTTTCACATTCTACATATTTCAACGAGCATCTACATTGGTCGTTTTCGCATATCATGTGCTTTCTCGTATATGTAAATTCTTCAAATCAACTTCGATTCGAAATGATTTTATATTATTACTGAAAGTGATTTTAGCGGGGATAACCCAGAAAATCGGGCCTCTTCAGGCGCAACGCTGATGCAACGAAAATTAGCGATTGGTTGATTTGGGTCACGTGACTCGCGAGAGGGCGTGGGGTAGACCTCGAGTAGGAGTGGCCTTGTCTGGTACTGAGCGATCGCGCCTGTAATTTCTTTTGTATTTTATGGGAAAAAAGTAGTCTTCATTTCCTCGTCAGAACAGTTGCTTCTTGTTAGTGAGACGAATCGTATTGGAGTAAAAGTCGTTTACTCTACAGTTTTTTCTCTTGATCCTTCTCATATAAACTGCCATACCGAATTTAGACGTTCTGTTCGTATGATCCTTTCTCCCCTCGAAAGACGATATTGCTTACTTCTTTGTTGTCAAATGGCGAACCTAGCCTGTGGATCCGGCTTCGCGTGGTGTTACAACGTTTCGTTCGCGAATCCGAATGAATTATGACCGACTCGTTGCGTCCGACATTGAGCCGGGGCCGGCTTCAGCTAGCGCAGCTTGTAAATGGATTTAATTAAAGGATCGCGGCCGCTCTGCTCTATTAGCCGCTGTGAAATTCATTGCTTTTGCGTTTTTTCAAACTGCGCTCGTTTACGCGCATTGTGCTCGAGCGGGGCGAAACACACGCACATTCGTCATATCCGGAGGGGGAGCTCGCCGACTCTCGCGTAGGCACAACGACCTATACTCACGTCGTGAGCTGGAAATATGGTTAATTAAGAACGGGATCGTGGATCGCGAACAGGGCGAGGAAGAGAGAGAAACTTCGTCTTCGTCGAGGATTCGCTTCGCGCACCGGCGGCTTCGAATCTAGGCAACTAGATTTGGGTGGGTGCGCATAGATTGGACACGTGGTGCGTGCAGGAGGACGAGTAAGTAGCGTGTGGACGCTTCTACTTAACAAGCCGCGCGAATTATGTGATTTTATGCTGGGCTGCGCGTTAAAAATGTCTGCATATCGGTCTGATATGTGGCACGTGTATCGTGATACACAGCGAGGCGTTGATTCCGCATTTACAAGTAACATTGCACGGAAGATTCGCCCCTGTTAACCTATAAAGTCCTCTATGACTGGAATTTGAGAGAAAAGTAGCAGTTACATTGGCCAAATACAATATTAATGAAATGTAAAATTTTCACACTGTGGATACATGTATGTATATGTAACTTCCAAGTTGACGTTATAAAAAAGTTAACGAGTTGCTACGTATTATAAGTTTTAAGACGTGAACGCAAATTAATGATAAGTTTATTTTGTATAACTATTTAATCTAATTCAACTATTTAACCAATTGTAAGTATGTGTACGATTGTAGAAAATACACACACTATAATTTATGTTTTTCTCCTTCGTTTTTATTACAATATACCTCTCCTTATTTACTCTCACACGCTCTATCAAAGTTTTCTTTTTCCTTTCTTTTTTTTTTGCAATAATAACACTTCTAAAGATCCAAGTGGAACGTTCAATGATACTCAACCGTCCGTTACATGCTATAATTGTAACGCTTTCACAATAAATAATTCAGCTGCAGCAAATAATATACTGTAACGTATAATAATTCATAAACTACCGATTTGTATACATGTAATATTTGATAAATTCAGTTTCACCGAAATCTCGTAAAACCTGGTCCTAATTATCGTAAAAAATCTTCCATTGCAATCGAAGAAATACGATTAAATATTTTACGTCCGAAAAAGATATAATCGCTGTATTGCTGGACGAATTAACTGCAAAAACATTGAAAGAAGGGAGAAAAAAAAGAAAACTCTGGACCGAGCCACTTGTAATTGCTCGACGGATTACCTGTCACGTTATCGCTTTCCCGTGTCTAATTAACATAACCGCACTGTCGTGGAACGGTGCGTAACACGCCAAGTGAGAGAAAGAAAGAAAAAGAGAGAGAGAGAGAGAGGGAGAGAACGCTTACAAAGACTTCCCATCTATTACCATTTACACAACGGGCACCGATCAGACCGTTATGACATAATTTATTCGTTAATAACCTAGTCGACGATTCGCCGCGAAATGAAACGCAAGGGGGAGGGAAAAACGCGAGAAAAATTCTAGGGAGAATGGGGCTCGCTGACGCGCGTCGCACGTTAACAACGTACCGGTGCTGTTAAGTCGCGCGTTTAATTGAGGGTACCGCGAGCAACGGTGCGAGCCAACGAAAGAAACAGATATAACAGGCTCGATCTCGAAAAGCTGACGTTCGATGAATACCAAACTTCTTGCGTGCGACGCTCGGGTATTCGTCGTGCATTGCCGGCGATCCGCTGCTGTTTCGAGCGAACATACGTAATTGGGTTGTACATTTCGACCGACGATTGCCAGTCAGTGCTCGATCCGATTGATCGATGGTACTTCCGACTTGCGTTTGTCTTTTTATTGCTGCAAGTCGGTTTACTTTCTCATTTCTTCTTGTTAAAGAGGAATTTCTCCGGCTCGTGAAATATTGGTGAAAATATAGAACGTCATACGCTAAAGGGTAAAGGGTTGAAAAAAAGAGCAATGTCTCTTTCGTTTAATCATTTACGATTATCAGTTAATTGTAATTACTTATTCCAATTAATTGCGGACAAGTCGTTTGATGGAATACAGCGGCGAGACGAGAAGCAAATGAAATAAAATTTTCGAAATGTGAACGTAGTTTTTGAAAAATATATAGTGTAATAGGAAGCTGAGGCTACGTCTTCGAGAAAATCGACCGTGAAAATCGGCCAAGCATATTCGAGTCTGATTGGTTCTAGATTGGAACGAATATAATCGACAGAAATTTATTCCATGTAAATTAAGTGAAAAATATGGAATGAAATTTTTCTATTGTGTTCACCAACGTTTATTTAAGAATTTAGTAGTTTCAAATTTCAAATTTCAATGGTCAAAATGTGAATCTGACGAATCTGATGAATATCGTAATTTAATTAATATTATTAAAAATCTTATTATTCTACTATTCTGCTATTTTTAATCTTTCTTTCTTTCTAATACAAATAATTTGTGATAAAGCCACTATGCATTCTGTGAAATCGAAAATCTATGAAGAATATAAAATAGTTTCTCGACTCGAAATTGTGCATCATCCAAAATAAAACACGAAATTTTTTCAAATGCTGCACGGAATTTAAGAAAATTTAAAATTTCTTTATTGTCAACTCTAAAGCAGTCTTTATCCATCTTATCTCATTAACTTCTATTTCGCTTACACGTAAAGTGCAAGCTTCATGTGAATGACTTCCTATAAACGCACGTACATTTAGAACCCTCTCTGAACACCTATCCTCAAAAAATATTTCGACGATCAAACTTCATCATTGAAATATATAATGGGATATTTTGCACGGAAACAAATAGTTGTATAAATGATACGCGTATTATCATAGGCTTTTTATTCACTTTTCTACATACATGACTTCAATTTGTGGCGAGGTGCACACCATGTATGGCGTTTAATATCATGGTAATAAAGAAGCTTGAAGCATACACTTATGGAAACCAGCGACTATTTTGCATATTTTTATGCAAGGAACGTGTTTCTATGGGCTACACACTCTACAAATTTAACGTGCATTTTATAATCTTCTACTACGATACTTATCAGCCTCAACAACGAAAAATTTTCAAAACTTGTCGTCGTGAATAAAACGAATTTCTCTTTATCGACTATTTATCGGGCTATTATCGTAGTCCTTTTATTAGCGTTAACTTACTACGTACACTTGCCACTCTAACGTTTTGATACCAGATACTTGAAAGAAATACCAAAGTACCGTCAGTTCGTAATATACGCGCGTTTAGTGAAAATAAAGAACACGATATTGTAGGTACAAAAATATAAAATGTACAAAAGATATTTGTACACTATTTGTACAATGCGTTTGTTATATGTTAATTAATTAAATCCAACCCTTTTGACCCAGATGGAATACACGTGTCATAGAAAATGTTTTGATTCTCTGTAGATAAAATCATAATGGCGGAAATGTTATCTTTCAAATTTGATACATACTCATCTCCAGCTCAAAAAACAAAGAAAATAATATAAGATATCTAAATCACTGATCGTCTTGACACTGACTAGTTTGTTTGTCATGAAACGATGCATTTTCTTTTTTCATGTATTATTTTATATTTATTTTGTACCATTTACTCATGACGTATTACTACATTTACTGCGTTATATAAAGAGATTTTTTCCCCCGTAAATAAAATTAAATAAAAATTCCAATAGAATAGAAAACAATCCAGTCAATCAAACAATCTATTAAGTAGAAAAGGAACGCTTCAGGAAAACAAGAAAATGTATAAATGCTTATGTAAACTCATAACGTGTTTTTACGATGTCAAGCAATTTCTTAATCCTTCGTAACAAGTCGCGAAATCGCGACGCTCGACGTTCGATCAACGTTTCCTCGAGAGCACATGTCCACCATGTTTCCAACCGACAACGATCGACATGCTGGAACGAACGCACGCTAGAAGGATCTGACGATTCGCGACGACAGTTTACGACCGTGAACGGATCGATCGATCGATCGGTTTTTGGTGAAACGTAAAGCTTTTCTCCAAAGTTATGGCGAGGAAGGGGAGGAAGAAAGAAAAGTGGAAGATAGCCCGCGCATTCCGGCTTTGCACGTGGCACGTACACCTACCGACGATTCTCGCGTTTTATATATATCTGCCGGTAACGTTCGCGGCATATTTTATACTCGCTGACTTATGTTTAATTCAGCGGAACACCGTGGCTCCGTAGCTCGCATACGGACAGAGAGAGGATCGGCGAATGCGGGAAGATTGAGCGTAGATTGGCCGGGTCGAGGGAGCAAACGTCGTGAAAAAAAAAAAAAAGAAGAACGGCCGGAACGGGTTAAAAATTGAAAACGCGGCAATAATTTATTTCCGCTAACATCCGAGCGCGCCTTCCATGTCGACCCGGCTCTCCACGCCTCGAGCATTTCGATGCGCGATCGCCTTCCGTCCCCGCGTCTCCCTTTCTCCGCCTTCTCGCCCCCTACCCGCTTTTATTTTTATTCTTTCTCTAAAATAGCGAGCAGTCTATTGGCAAAATTCGCGGCTCGAGCACGACGGACAGGAATATGGTGTTACGTGATTTTTCGTCTTGGTTCGTTTAAGAAGGGTGGTTTTGAGACTGAATCTTTTCTTTTCATAGAGATACCAACAGATTCAAAAAACTGCACGACTTTCGCCCCAGTACGATTCGTCTCGCTGAAAGGCCCAGAAGTAACTGTTCTGACTAGGAAATGAAGACGTCCTTTTTGCCATAAAATTTTATCGATGTCCAAACATTTGAATCGATACAAAACAAATTACAGTATCAGACAACGCCACTTCTACTCGAGGTCTAGCCCACGCCCCCTCGCGTGACCAAATCACGTGACCCAAATCAACCAATCGCTAATTTTCGTTGCATTAGCGTTGCATCTAAGGAGGCCCGATTTTCTGGGTTACCCCCGCTAAAATCACTTTCAGTAATAACATGGTCACCACCCGATAAAGAATAATTGTCAAGTATTTGTTATCACGAACAGGAACCTAAGAAATTATTAAAATACTATTGAAACTTTTAAGAATTATTGTTATCTGGGTAGGTGAAGGTATAATAGCATCAAACACGAATATTTGAGAATATTCAGACACATGAAATCAAATATTCATTGAAACCTTTTGTGTTCGCGAATTGAATTGAAATCACTCGTTTTATCTCTCCATGTGTTTGAAACAAATACGTATGCTTTGTATTTAAAGGATTTCTACATTTTGAATTGCTTTCAAGTACTTGCGTTGAACTTTATGATTACCATATGATTTCACATAGGAAAAAGTAACAATTTCTTATAAAAATATTCAACAAAATAATGATAAAATACATCAGATCTCCGTCTATTTAACGACAATGCAAATTTGGAAACACCTCCAAGAAGACCCGCGACGCTTGGTTTGCGATTTTTTCACTGGGGCAGTTCTCTGCTCGAGTTTCGCCATATTTGCGCTCGATAACGAGTCGACTGCCGAGGAAGGGCGATTCGCGGGAAAAGAGGGTGACGCGATACGCTCTCGGGAACGTCTGGCCGTGCTGCAGAAAATTGCGAGCCGGCGTAGGAGGTTCTACGGGTCGCGCAGTTTTCTCCTGTTCGTCCCACGTTTCGCCGACCGTGTCGTCACACACCCGCGCCTCACCGCGCACCGGTGGGTGGACCGTAGCGTTTACTATGTCGTTCGGTGCGTGATGCTTTAAATATAACGCGCATTGCACGGCCCGCGGGGACACGCGGAGCGAACTCTGCGGCTCGCATGATATAGTGACGTTCGCTCGGAAAGTCCGCATGATGAATTGATGACGCCGCGCGATGGTGACTTCGCGGCGACTCGTCGGCACTGTCTCCTTCGGATCGGGATCCATCTTGTCACCGGACGGTATTGTCTACACGGAGAATGGATGTCGCGGAAGTTATAATTGGTCGAACGGGTTTCGGAGATAGTTTCCGAGAAATCGCGGTAGATAATTCATTTTCTCTAGACAGGTACTTTGGAAAAGATATGAACGACGGAATGATTCGTTTCATAATTCTTATTTGCTGTTTTATGTACTCGTTTCGTTATAGCAACTTTGGAGAAATTCTGGAGAAGTTCGTGCTACGAGAAAATATTGGAAAAATTGTAAATAATTAACGAATTTCTCTTTGTACGTATCACGAACCATATTTGTACTATATTTCGAGTGTAAAATATATTATGTATAGAAATCAGTAAGATAATAAAAGATACTGTAGTTTTACATTTAACGAGTATTGTAAAACCCAACCTTCTATCTGATTTACACGCAAATATATTTCAGAAGTAATTAATTTGCATCATACATTTCATTGAATGTCATTGAATGAAAATCATCTGTATTTAATTGGTATTATAAACTCCAACCTTCTATCCGATTTACACGCAAATATATATTTCAGAAGTAATTTATTTGCATCACAATTTGCATCATCAATTTCATTGATCTGTATCTAACTGTATCTAACTGTACAATCACAAATAACTCCTATTTGCATTTTATCTGCAATTATAAACAACTTCGAGAAACCGTTTGCACATGCAACTCGTATATTTATGATTATCTGCGACTATTCAATTATTCATGTCGCCAAATACAAATTCCCTTAAACGATAAAATGAAATCTAGCGCTAAATAAAATCTAACTTTGAATTATCCCAGAGCCTTCAATGGAGAAATAAAAATTTTCCTATGTTCATTAAGATCTCGAGATTTCAAGACCTCTACGAATAAGCAATTACACACGATTACTCGTTAAACGCGAGTTCCCTTGCTAAACGGAGCAAAAACGATGCTAAAACTTTAAATCATTCTAGCCATCTATAGAGGAATAAAAATACGTCTGTTAGTATTCCCGCGTTTGAAAATAAAATTTCAATACCTCGTCCCTCGTTATTCGCGTCATCAAAGTAGAATACAACTAAAACTCGAACTCTAAATCATCCTAGCCTCCCCACAGAGGAATAAAAACATTCCCATACCTGAGAATAACGTTTCAAGATGGTCGTCGAATAGCAATACGGGAGAACACGTCGAGAGATAAAATTCGTCGCCGGGGAGTTCCATTGCGACGACGATATTCGCCTTCTATATTCGATATTTTCTCACCGAGCGGCGGCTCTCGTTGTATATCGTCTTGCAAAAGTGTACGCGCCGGTACACGCGGCCCGAATACGGTCCGGCGGGACGTTCACCGTCGTATTTTCTATCTTAAAATCGCGGCGAACACTGTCGCAAGAAACAGTCTCGCTCGAAACGGCCGCGATACTTAGAGGAGAACAAGAGCTCCGCTCTACGATTGCATCGACATTGCGGAGGCGAATGTCTCCGCGACTGGACTATCGTTCCACCGACAACGATGCAATCGAGGGCACCGATCGATGTTTCCTGCGAGGCTGCTAAAGACATAACGTTCTCATGTTTACGATACCTGGTCGCGACGATAATTCGCTGGGTAAAGGGTGTACATACATGGCCGCGCGAACGTATTATTCTCGCCGTTTGTCCGCGAGAATATGCTCGCGCGACAGGCGCGGCCTTATTTAACGCGCTGATACGGATTCTTTTTTTTTTTTTCACGTACGAAGTCAGTCCACGGTGCGAAAGGATGTTCGCGCGCGCGCGTGTGTGTGTGTGCGAAATTTTAAAGCTTCCAAGGTTTCGCGCGCCACTCGCAGGTTGAGAATGACTTGATCTTTGGATTCGTGATTGAAAGGTCAAACGAGGTATCGGGAATTGCGAAGACAATACGTGAAAGAACAGGGTCGCTTTGTTCGGGGATTTTTGAGACGGTTTAACATTTGTTGCTGTTGGTGAAACTGGATCGTGAATCAAATCGTGGGTGGATTTTATAAAGCGTAATTGCGCATCACTCGTGGGAGTTGAGCTTTTACAACCAGGATTTTGATCACTCGCAAGAAGGAGAAGGTTATTAGTTGATCGTGATTGTTCGGATGAAAATTTTCAAAATGCGCGTTCAAGTTGCAAGATATTGTGGGAAGTCAAGGTTATCGATTGTTAAACAAGTTGAGAAATTTTTAAAATAACCCGAGTATATTTTTCATTGAATTATTAATATCGTGCAGTACGATATTTAATAATCGTATTAATAACTAACGAAGAATGAAACGAACGACAAAGAGATCGATGTAAATCCCGCCACGAGGAAACATGGCACAACATGGATATATAGATATCCAACTTGCAAGTTAACACGATTAGAGAGGATTGAACCTCAGAAGGAAACTCGAAAGCTCGTGAAATATTTAATGAAACTGCCTGTTAAAGATAGTAGCACAATGGAACATTCTCTCTTTTGAGCTCTCTTGAAACACGATATTTCCAGCTCCACATTGGAAAGTAATATTCTCGTTTTTCAGCGAGAGTACCTAGACTGGCAACAAAGTGGCAAGCAAAGCCGAGAAAGACAAATGATACCGTAAACGCGATAAGGGCGTGAAGAAACAATAAAGGTCAAGAGAAGGTGTTCCTGAAATATGATAGGCTAATAATATATCTTTGATATTGGATATTTGCGGTTTCTATTCTCTGTGTTGGAAAGCACAGAGCTGAATGCTTGAGAAAGGTTTCGCGAAAGGTCAGTACGAAAATTCGCGCCGGGATATCGAAAGGGGTAAAAATAGAAAACCATCCGCTTGATATTTTCCGTATATACGTATATCGCTCGAAAAAAAGTATAATCGAACGCGGTGACATTGCAGACTTCGATACCGTTGCGCGATATAAATACAGAAGTTGCAGGGGGAAAAAAGATAAGTGCAAAAATTGGAGTGAAACTCGTCGACGCGGCATGACCGGTAGCTGACACGTTTTACTTTTTCTTCGTCGCGCACGCTCGTGTTCGTTATCTAAGTAACGTTCACATTTAAATCACGTTCGCGAAGACTCACGGGGAAATAAGAAGGATTGTATAAAAATAGACTGTACTGTAAATTGTCTTTTAAACGGTGAAGTAAACAGTTTCAGTGCAGGCAGTTAGTAGTTAACTTCTTAACCTAGTTGATACAGCTGATATAAATAACGACTTTAATAAATTAATAATAGACCAATATAATTGACAACTTCAATAGTAATGATTTTCAAATGTGAGAATTTTAGGAATTGATTTGTCCGTCGGTATCTCAGATGTCTCATGATGTTCGATTATCAGAATTTGTAAACGAGCAAATTCCCTTGAATTTTCTCTCTACGTCTTCCAAAAATAGCGTACCACCGAGTTTATAATTTAATAGAGCATCGTGCCACTAAATTGATCCAATGGATTGTTTTCTGTACAATTTAATATTAATTTCCGTATTAATATAATTAGAAATGTACCAATACTGATATTTCAACGATAATCATGTACCAGGAACGTATAAATCAAATAAAAATTGAAATTAATACAAAGTACAATGTTACAGCGAGGCTCGACGTATCCTCGTTGGCTATAAAACGTTTAATTAATCGGGCGTCGACGCAACGAAAGCGAGCGGTGCACGAAAGAAACGAAAAGGCAAACACGAAAGAATTCGTGCCTAGGAAAGAGAAAGGGTTCGAGCAGGCGTTCCTGGAACGTGGTATGGATGGCATCCTCAGGAGGATGCGTAGCCCGGCATTATAATGGATTCAAACTAAGGGTTTGTATTGAGATATCAGTATGTGGCCGGGCACCGGTAATGGCCTCCTGTTCTAAGAACCCGCCTCCTGTGTATCCAGAGCAGATAGGATATGCACGGTACTCTCTCTTTCTGCATGTGCAATGCGGGGTATAACTATCTATATATGTAACCGTGTAGCTGCAATCAGATTTCACCCCCTCTTTTCCCTTTGCAACGATGCAAGAGGGATTTCGACGTACCTTGGCGTCGGGAAACGCCGTAATTGAATCGTTTCGAAATCACCGAGAATTCAACGTTACTATGCTGTTAAACAAAACTTTATTCTTGCAGACGTTTGCTCTTTGCAGAACTCTGCGTACGTCCGTTAAATTTCGAATATTTGAAACATTTTCAGACTTTGAAACTTTGAAACTTTGGAAAGAAACATCGATCAAACTAACTGGACCCATTTTCAAATCTGTATACAATGTTTCAAACGTATGAACATAAGTCAGTCGATATCATTGCTTGTCCCACTGTACTGTTACTTCTTCTGATTATAATGGCAATGAGAAAATTTTTATGCTTCGACGTAACTAGGGCAGTTGTTTTCTTCAAATTCAACTCGGATACTAACTAAATTATAAAATAAAAAACTGCACGACCCAGTACGATTCGTATCACTGAAAGGCCAGAAACAACGTAACCAGATTCCTGGCAATTCCAGGAACTAAATTATAAAATAAAAAACTGCACGACCCAGTACGATTCGTCTCACCGAAAGGCCAGAAGCAATCTTTTTTGCCATAAAATTTTATTGATATGCAAACATTCGAATC
>KQ435794.1:11186564-11202327 GCA_001276565.1 Melipona quadrifasciata | reverse complement strand
TCTATTCACAGAGAAAGAAAGTTGTTTTTATATGCACAAGTGCAATAGTTTCAAGACATTTTTGATTAATTTCAACGTTGAAAAACTCGATCCATCATCTTGTTCCAAAACGTAAAATGTATTCAATTGCGTTTAACTTATAACTTAATCAACTTGTTGGAAATCGGAGCCACTTTCTTGCACTTTCAGATGTGAAAAAGTGAGTTTCGTTTCCTCTGAAATTGAAAAATATTTCTTTGACGAAACAAGAATGCAGTTTGGTGGAAGAAATTCCAACGACCATAAAAGGATTAAGCAGGAATAATTCCTCGAAAGCGTTGCACGAGCCGCGATAATTCCACGGCGAAGGACACTCTCGAGAGCCGATTTCTTGGACGTCGTTTTGCGAACAAGTGTCGTATGGACGCTCTGCGGTTTGTCTGTGGCATCGTCGATACATGTCTGACGACATGTACTTTTTCGAATAGTTGTCCCTTTTTTCAACCTTCGAAGCTGACAAAATAAAATATGATAATGATCTATACGCGATGCAGAGATTAATCGGAACTTTAAATAATGAAATCTCGATCACCGTAGTTGTTTGTAATTATAGGAAGTTGGCATTACGATCATCGAAGTTGCATATTTATTTAAGAAATTGAATAAAGCGACCGTGCTCAGTGTAAACCGTTTAAATCATTTTGTTCTTCAATAATATCCCAAGTATTAAGATTGAAACCTCGATGTGAATTCAATTTGTCATCCAGAAGCTTTCGATTGTATACGTTTAATCGATCGAGCTAGACTATACATGTAAATTGAATTGAACGAATCAACGGAATTGAATTTTAATCAGTTAATTAAATTTCTATCGATATACTTTGTGTAATATTGCTAAATACTATAACCTTAGTAGATCGCGGAGTTGTAGAAAATTGAAAGATACACACGATATCTAATGTACAAAAATATTTAAAGTACAACATTGAACCTCAAGTAGTATCGTTGGATTATAAGCAGCTACAGTAATTTGTATTACACAGATTACTAAAATTCTGTAAGATTGACAATAATGTTCCAAGATCTATTTTCTAAGAAGATAAAACTGAATATTTAAATAACATTGACAAATACTTGAATTCTACAATTTCGCGGAATTTCAAGGAACCAAAGTGCACGTGACACCACGATAAATAATCGCTCGGTCCTCAACCGATTAAGGTACTTTGTCGTTACGCGCGTTAATCGAATAGCCTAACGCCCGATTCCATCGTCCACTGACGAATATCAATGGCATCTCTAAGTACCAATAGAAAGGCCGTTTCGCGGAGGCCTGAAAAGTGGTTGCGCCGAGGTCTTGCACAACCGTTACGAACGAGCGGTACGTGTAGCAAAAGTGACGCCGCGTGTTCTCGCGTGTCGGCCCGCCGCGATCTACAACGATCTAGCAACCGATCTGGAGTCCGAAATAGGGGGGGCATTAATCAGCGTTCGGTGCGTGCACGTGGGTGGTCAAGCATTGACGCAAATCGTGGTAATGATCGATACACGGGGCGTTTTATATGCCGCGTACCGGAGAGGTAAATCGAGCGAGGTCGAGGCGAAGGAGAGCGCCGATTTTCGAAAGGCGACTTCTCAAAGGTCGATCGCCCCTTGCTATTTCTCTCGCTAGCATCGAGAAAGTTACACGGGCAATCGGTATAACCGAGCGAGAGGTGGGGGCAAGGCAACGATAAAAAGAAAGAAAGTAGCAAGCAAGCTTCTAAGGGACTTGAAAACACGCGAGTTCTCACGATACTCCGCGTGTGAAATGAAATCGAAACGCGCCGGTTGCACGAACGCGAGCGATATATCGGTTGCAAAGAAAACCGCGATAAAGATAAGATAAAACGTAGCTGGACAAATTGAATGCATGGTAGTGACAATTTTTGTTAATTTTAATGTATTATTAATTTCTGGCGACTAGACGGTGGAAGTTTATCTATTTTTTTCATAAATGTTTTTATAATTAACTCTTAACTCGTGTCGCGTTGGAATTTTTAATTTAATTTGATTTTATTACCAATAGATAACAATAAAAGAAACGGAAAATCTTTATCTTGTATTGTAATTAACTCATTGAGTCATTAGTGAATACAATAATTTAGAGTTTTAAGGTTTCTTTACGCGTATATAGATTTATCTAGAAAGTAGAAGCGTATCGGTATCAGGAATACATAGTGAAAAATTTTTCGCGTAAAAACTTTTCTTCGTATTTAATTCCACTTGGAATCACGTATTCAAAAGATAAACGCTCGCGGGAATCGTTTCGATGGTTATTATCATCGGAGGTCTGTAATCACGCGTGTACCTTGAAATTATATCATTCTGATCTGAAAAAGTATAATGCCCGAGGCTTCATTGCTACTTGGACTCTACATAATTGTCGCATTTCAGTATTTATAACCAAACATCATCGATCTCAACATCGTTAATAATTATCATCGAACGCAATGAAACTCGAAAAAACGTTCATTATCATACTTTCGGTTGACTAAATATAAAAAAGCAACACCTTCATAAATTCGTACAGTCTCAATAGCTATTTTCCATTATTCCCGAAGCAAGCTAAATTCCTGACAGAAAGCTTCGTACACTTCGTACATTTAATATCGAAGAATATAAACAAATTTTCTTAAACTATTTTGTGGTTATTTCTAAATTTCCATCCGGTTCAAGTGAAACGGTGGATGTTTTCTCTTTTCTGAATTCACCGTCCCATTGGTTTCTGGTAGGAAGGAAGAAAAAGCTCACGGTGGGTGACCTTCTCGACTTTCCTGGAATTGCATCGCGTTCCCCGTCCCCTTTCGCCCTTTTGCCCGTTCTTCGCCCACCGTCCTTTCCGTCGCTTCGGGGCCAAGCGGACCAAAGAATTCGCCGGTAGTATTATTCCAGTGAAAAAATGTTTAAGTGCACCGACGGAATCGTTTCTCCGCGCGCGTTACTCAGGTGTCTACCCTCTTTGTTCTCCGGCGAACGTTGCGAACTTTTCAGCCGGGCTGCACGGATTTACACGCATACGGCACAATACAGCGATCATTGCAATGTCCCGCGAACAATGCCGATTTACATACGCGAGATTTGTCGATTTTTCGTTCCTCCAACGCCAGATTCATTGATATATGTATATCAATGCACTCTGATCGGAATATTTACAAGGGTTGTTATATGCGCCTGAGATCTGATCGTAAAAAGATACGAGACAATGCTGTTTTATTTGATAGTTTATAGATAGGGTAAAGAAAGGAGAAAAGAACTGTATTGTGGGCGATAATGCTATCGATTAAAAGTCAGGCATCAGGAATTTTTAAGAAGCGATTTTTTAAACGTTGGCCAGCTGCTTTAAGATTTCTTTGCTCCTACGAAGTTTCTCGTTGTCTTCAAATTTTATAAAAATTTTTAAATAGACAAAGATTTATGTCACTTGTTGGACACATTATGACAAGTATTGTATTTTGGATATTCAAACGTAATTTTAGTTTCCTCGGACAGAAAATTTTGTCAATCGCGCCATTTTCACCCAAGCTCCGTGAATCAGGATCAAAATCGTTCGCAATTGCCGTTCGAATTCGGTCACGCTTAACTACGCTCAAATCGTTCAAGGACTCTGGTTATATCGTTTATCAATACGATCTAAGAGAGTTCTATTAATAAACGCAGCGATTTTCTTTTCCCCGTGCCTCGACAACGGTATTCCTCCACTATCAAGACGTGCGGGATCGTAATTACAAACTCGCGAGTCCAGTTATATAACAAACGCGCCTAACTATTTTCTGTTCTGTCCTTTCCTTACGTAGTTACTATCTGTTGCGTCCGCCAAGTCCACATTTACGAAGTAATTGATGAAAAAGTAAGAATGTTTGCTTTTTCGAGTAAAAAGTAAAAAAGTAAACTAGCTAAATCTCAAATTCGCCGAAATGAAATCGTTATCCAGTTGTTTAAAAACTCTATACGAGAAAGGATTTGCAAAGTTAATATATGAATCTACCGTGAGCAAACATGTTTAAAAAATATAGAAAATATAAAAAAAATGTTGTGTTACTCGATGAAAGCTTTACTATATCGTACAATCAACATTTGAGTCAAATCTTTGAAGAAATTCGCAAACGACCCAGATTGGCTACGAAAGTAAGTAACGCGTTATAAAATACAAGCGCAAACTTGCAAAAAATTTTATTATCTACGAAGAAAAAGATACGAACTATTAAAGTTAAAAAGTGTCGTAAAACTTTTATGCAGCAGTGTGAGACTGCAAAGAGCTGACGTGCAAGAAGAAACGACGCTTTCTGACGTTTTCTGCGACACGTAGCGCAAACGAACTACTATGTAAATAAATAACGTATACGAAGCATGAAAACGCGCGAAACGGGAATAAAACGGCGAAAGAAGATGAAGCGAGAAGTCGAATCCGTAAAAGTCGCGTCGTGGAAACGAGTCTGGTGCAATTACTACGAGGCCTGCTATCCTCGGACCAGGAACGAACGACCAACCACGCCCTCGCTAATGCGAGACTGAGACAGGATTTCGAATTGCCTCGGCAAGGACATCAACTATATACAACGCTCGACACAAAGACCGGCTAGTGAGATTTTTTAATTACACCCTGTTTACGCGGTCAGCCGCGAGAGAGTATGCCTGTCTGTCTGCCTGCGTCTCTTCCCCGACAATCCGATTCGCGATAGATGAAAGTCACTTTTTCACGCAAACGTCCGATTAGGAATTTTGTTCTCGATTGGCTATATCGTGGAACATTAATAAACACGGGATTTACGAAGAATCATGTCATGCAAAAGGAATTGGCTGCAGGCATGTAACGAGCTGTAAATCGTTAAGTATGGAACTCGAACGTTCTCTCATAAATAAGAATGTTTTAATTACAACTTTCATATTTGGTTATTAATTAAAGTTTCGGCGCTATAAGAAAGTAACGTTGTTTCTTTTGAAGTTTCAATATGCTCTAACTTGTCGAGCGGGAATGTACGCATGGTAGAAAATTGGAACTTCTTTGACTGTGATTTGAACTCTTGGTTAACATTCATTTCCTCGTACTCACAAAAATTTAAAATTACGTAAAAATATTTTACAAGCATTTCTTCAAGCATAGCGTCATAGAAATAACATATAAAAAAAAATATCTGGAAGGTTCTAAGTTTGGAGTATATATCCTATTCGTTTTTATAGTCAACGCGTTGTACTGTCTACTTGGAAAATGAAAAAAAGTGCATGTAGGGTACTACATAGCCACCAAGTTTTCAATGTCGCTCACTTAGCAAGACCTTCGACACTTTCAAATGTTTCAAGACTCGAGACTAATCAATACTTTCAAGACTTTCAAGATTAATCAACAAGACCAGGACTTCCAAGAATTTTAAGAATTTGCACAGTATTGAAAAACTCCGAATTGCTTCGAGAGCGACATTCGAATATCCACATAATGAATCATCGAATGATGAAATGGACTTCAGATGCAAGAAAAGATTTTACAACGTCAGCAATCGTGCTAAATTTTTTACTATTCTTTTAACACTAACGCTCGTTCTAATTGCAAACGTTCGTTTGCAATCATAGATATGCTACGTCGAAGAAAAGGTTCAACCATTATTCAAATCCAGGGTCTGATTTATAGATACGACATTTAAATAAAAGATATCTGACGAAGGTCGCATGAATCAGGGAAGTGTTTAAACTCTTGAAAAATTGTACAGCGTACGGGTGTGTGTTATATGTGTGCTGGTTTATGAGTAATTTTACGAGCACAATAAGATACAATTATCGTTATTATATGGGCAAAATGATACACGAAGGAAACTCGTACGGAGATTGGAGATCGTGAAAGTGTTGGGATAGATCTATTGAAGGTGAAACGTAAAATAATAAAGTGATACGTGTGGAATTAAATGATAATGACGAACGTTGAAAAGGCTTAATAGTAAATGATGAGACATAAACGCTTTACTGCACTATACGAATTATCACCATTGGAGGTACATCTAATACAAATCACTGAAAAAAATTAATAAATACTGATATAGTAATATAGTAAATGCAACTGATTTATTCGTAACAATTTATTCATAACAGCTGGAATTAACTAATAATCTTTCTTTCTTACAAGTAAATGAAATTTTGATTATAGAAGACCATCGCGCAAAATTTTAAAGTACAGATGCAACTTTAAATTTAATTTAAATAAAATTCAATTAAACATTAATGCATGAGTGCAAATTTTATTTTATTTACCGCGGGACATTTTCCATTTGAAATGCACCAATAAACACTCAGATAGATACAAAGTAGATGCTTAATTATTCTTGGAATTTCCGTGCTAAGTTTACGAATGATCGATCGAGTGCAAACGTCAAAGAAAATGCGGACTCGAGTATCTTGTAACGAGAGGAAGGGATATTTTAATAAGAATAAATCGCGATTCGAGCTGAACAGTTCGTTAGACGACTCGAAGAAGGATGAAGACAGTTGATGCCTAGGCTGACGTGAATGAAAGAGCACGACGAAGGAAACGTTACATGCGGGAATCGAAGGACGAAGATGACAGCGCAAATTAACGAAATTTTAGATACATACGTCTAATGCGTGAATATGGTAATGTAAAATTCATGTCGCCGAGCCTTATAAAGTTCTTTCATGAATAATATAATTCTATTACAGAACATACGCATTAACCACTCGACGAAACGGAAGATGAAGAAAAATCGAGAAGGAAAAGAAACGATTCGAGAATAAAACGAGCTCGCATGCAAGATAATTGTTGACGATGAACTATACAAAGTTCGTACGAGCCATTCGTACAGGGAATTGTAAAACAGAAAATAGGTAAATATCGAACGATTTTGCGCTGCATGCGAACAGTTACACGAGGAAGACGTAAAAGCGAAAAATAAGTTGTAAAAGCGAAATTCCCTGGCTGCTTCGATTATCCGCTGTTTACAAAAATGAAAGAACACATCGACGAAAAACAAATAATTTTAGCCAGATTTAGCGTCCGAACAAGTGGTTAGATAAAGAGGGATCAATTAGTCGGTCAACCAAAATATATTATAATCGAGAGAAAGTGGGAAATCTTTATATCGGGCAGGGTCCGAGAGAGAGAAAATTTTAAATTCTAAATTTTTTGTCAAATTAAACTATGTCTCTTATTCAGTGTTTAATCTTGAACTTGAATTAACCAACAAATTGAGCAAATTAAATTCCGCAATTACAAAAGTATAAAACTTGATCCTGGTTCTGAGACTTCCAATTAAAAGGTTAAATTACGATCGGGCAATTTGGCGTGATTGGCACGATCGATGCCGTAGGACAAAAAAGAGCCTATCTCCCAATGAGATTTCGCTTCCGTTTTTACTGCAAAATTTTCCATTACGTACCAGCCGAGTGAATTTCTCGTACCTGACTATCAACTGTTTAGTAGTAGTAGATTCGAAAGTTAGCCTTCCGCGCGACCGTCTCTGACTGTTTGCGTCTTTCTACGACAGGGCCGTATCTACTTAAACAAACTGGGACAATGCGTTCATAATAGCGAAACCGCGTTTTCATCGATCTGCACGAAAGATAAGTCGAATAATTTCAATTATATCCAACCTCGATTAAATCGTCGGTGAAACACGTCTATTTTGACTCGCACGACGTTACAGAGAACCTGATGGTCATTTATGTTACATACAGAATTCAAAATACTCTGGATACACGAAATAATTAAAACGAACCTGTATCTAGTTTCTGTTATCGAAAATATAAGACTACTTTTTATCGAACTATTATAATATTATAATATTTCGTGGTAAGCGGAATCATTTGATTAACCCATTAAGAACCAATAGTTTATCATAATAAAAATATTTCAATTTCGTAAAATGTAATATAAAATATAAAATATAAAATACTAAGCAAATTCGTAGAGTTTCTTTTTATTGCTGCAACATTAAAAAATATGAATCGATATAAATTTAAAACATAAAAGTGTTACGTATGGTATAAATTTTATCAAATTATATAATCTCGAAAAACATTAGCTGAATTCTTTCACAACTCGAATATTAAGAAATAGGATTTAATAATAGAAATTGTAAATTGAATGTTGCGTTAGTACAATGCTGTTCCTTAATGGAGTAATAAATTACATTAGTCGTCAAAAGTAAAATATAGATGAAATTACATTAGGAAGAGGTAGAAACCCAATAAAACGCAGAAGAAGAAAACAATCTTAATCCGAAAGATACAAATTTAAATAATGAAGCTACGACTATGAAAATATTACATTAATCAAATAATTTTTACTACATCAGCGTAACAGATAATAAGAAGAATATTACGCGTGAATATTACATATTATACATTTACATATACCTGAGTAAACATTCATCGCAGGTACAAAAGCATTATGCAATGTGTTTCCTAGAATTATACCTTAGATATTCAAGCAGATAAATTTATCTCCCTGGTTTGCAAATAGAGAATTTTTATCTTCGCGGAAAATCATCGGGGCCCTCGCCAACTCATTATCGTCAACCAGCCGGCATTTCACTTGTAAAACACCCGTTGCTTCTAAAGTGGCTCATTTAAATTAATTCTAATTACCATGCAAATAGACTTTTGCTCTCAAGTTCAGTAAAAAAAAATTCTGTGAAATCTACATTGTCAATATTATCAATATTCTTTAGGGAAATAACAAATTTTTGAGAACAAGAAATTGTTGCGAGATGTACCCCTATTGTGTATTAGAAATGAAATTGTTGGTGAATTTTGATGAATATTTTGTAATGTTATTACCTGGCGTATCTAATGATTTTTCACTAAATCAAATTAATTGAGATAATAAGAAGATAGAAAGAAAATAAATATCTCATAAACTCTTTTTAAAATTACAATGCTTAATGTTGTGCTTGTTACTTGAAAATCTTACTTTATTTTCTTCCTTCTATTATTTTCTTCCTATTTTATTTTAAAATGTTGTTTCAGAATTCGCATCTACTTATTGTGGCGTGGATACTGTACATTTAAACGGTGACAGCTTTGGCGCCAATTCTCTTCCTACTACTGCATGTGTCAAATCGAAAATGCTAGTTTTCATGTAACACAGTTACATGAAAACTAGCCTCGTTAAATCAGTTTTAACAATGTCTTTATTTAAAATCTAATACTATTTGCATTGTCTTCTGTGATTGACTAACGTCATAACCTAACAAAATGTAACTTTCTTGAAAAATCAAGCATGATATTCGCTTCTGTAGTGGTCTAAGAAATCAGTAACAAATGAAATATAATTTCACATTTCATAATGTTAAATATACAACTGGGATATATTAAATATTGGGGGTTCGAAATAGTCATTTTACTACGCATAATACGGGAACGAACGTACATATGCTTGAGTTGACAACAGTTTAGAACTGATCGAGGCACGTTTCATAGCTCGCGGGTAGTAAATAAAAACAAATAGCTCACCGTTTCCACCATTTCGAAGCCCCCTCCGTACACCATCGTCGTATCTGTTGACGCTCCTATCTGCTATCACACTTTCGACAATTTCTTCTCCGTTTGTCGAACGATGTTGCCTTGAGGGGTGGCAGTCGATCTCTCGAGTTGAGAAGATCGACTCACTCGTTAGAACGGCTCCAGTCTTTACGCGAATACAACGTGCAACGTAAAAAAAAAAAATCCTGCTACGATGTTCTTTCACCCTGCGCTCTATTTTCTTCGGATCACTATCGTTTCGCTCCTTCACCTCGTTCAGTCTCTAGCTTTTTCTCTGTCTTTGTTGTGTCTCGCGTGTTTTCGAGCCTCTCTCGACTTCTCGAGGCCTACGTTTGCCGCGTGCAACTGACTGACTGACTGACCGAGCAGCGGGCGCGCGACTGCCGCGTACAAACTTCGAATTCGAGCGCGCCGAACTTAGCCGAGCATGGCCGAACTTCGCCGAACGGTCGCTCGACCTACTATCGCGCGCGTCCCTCACGAAATTCCCGACAATCCTTGCGCACTGACACCCTCCACACACGATAATTTCTACGTACGAAATATATTCACTCGAACGATATTATCTTTGAAAACTTCCTCTTTCTTCCGAAGTCGATATCCTGTCATACCCCTCGAGGCGTCCAATTGCCAATTTCAACGCGACATTCTCGAGAAACTTACAAGTACGGTCACTTGGCACACTCGTCGAGGTTCCACGAATCACTCAATTTTCGGACGACACGCGCGCTGTATGACAATTACACGAATTCGAGGCGAAGGCGAACGTAGTTCTCTAGACAATTCTCACAATTCATACGCGTGGTATATCTCCAGTCACCTTTAGTGTGACTGTTCCGAACGAGCGGCGCGGGACGAGTTCGTTCAAGCCGTTGACGCGACCTACTAAGGATTCTTGCGCATGCGCAGCGCCCTCTTCGTTTTTACCGACTCGCCATTCGCGTAATTTTTTAACAATTTATAATCATTAATCGAAACAATTTGCGGAACAGTAATTTTTTTAAATACGAGCCAAGACTTTGTTTCAATAAATAAAGGAATTCAAATAAATAGAATTGTATCCAATGTTAGATTCCTTTGGGAATTTCGATGATTTTAAGTATTGACAAAATGCTGTCACGTGTTGACGCGGGAATTACGATAAGACAACGATCCAGCGTAAGACACGGAAAGAGAAAAGTAAAGAAATGGAAAGACGGTATTATAAAAAGTGAAAATGAAAACCTTTTGTTACGGCATTGTTCTTGCGCGGAATTACTCGCGAAGTAGAATCCGCTACTAGCCTTGATCCGACAGTAAATATCCCGGTACACACGTAGCGGGCTCCTTGGAAACGCACTCTAACGATCCGCGCGAGAGCACGCAGGTATTTGCGTGGGCGATTAGTTGGCGATTAGATCCGCGACACGCTTTATGGAGGAAAAGTGGACACAATAGACCCTTTCTGACTTATGGCGGTGCAGGACGATGGCGCCGTTCTGAAGGATTGTGAAACGGATTCCAGGCCAGACTTTTCCGGCTCTAACGTTAGACTTTCCGGAGATCAAGCTGTCTGTGGAAAATCGGGAATTACAAATCGCTCACGTAAATTGTAAAATATAAATACGACATAAATAGATAATGAGAAGATTTTTGGAGAAAGGTTGAATTACTAGGAATAATCCAAGAGAGATTCTTTGGAAAATGAGAATACGACATATGATTAGTATGTAGATTTAAATGAAATAATGTGAATAAAATAAAATATTCAAAATATAATACCTCTTATAATACTTAACAGGCATAATAATTCTCCTAGGTTCCATTTTTCAAATTATCTTCATAGAAATATAACACATTTGTGAATACACACAATTTAATAATGAAATCACAGATTAAAATCTGCATATAAACTCGAGAATTATAACAAGATTAAGAAATAATACAAATAATCAGTTGCATTCATAATGTATATCGGAACTTATTCTATTCGAGAAATTTTATGATGAATTTTCCGTCGAGAATTATAGTTTATTGATACTACCTGTTTATTGATGCTACCTATATTTTACGAGACACTAAGTTTATTTTATATAACAATCTAATATATTTTTCTTACAGAAGCATAATATATCTGCCATTGTTTCGAATTAAAATAAACGAAATTATGAGAATTAATATTGTTGCGACGAGAAAATGATTAATGGTAAGGAATGAAGATAATCATTCGAAACGTGGTGAATCTCATGAAAAATGATTTTACAAGATAAAGCGATGTCGTTTCTATCATTACACCATACACGCACGATCCTGCATAAGATGAAATGCCCAGGATTCTTCAAATGTTTCATGGCAACAGAAGTACGACGCGTGCCAACGCGCATTACAGATTACAGATCGCTGACTAATTCGATCGAAAGAATAAAACGCAAGAAAAAGACAGATCTGTTTGCTTTAGAGAACTAGCGGAAATTGCAAATTATTATTTGCAACTTCAAATTATCATTACCATTCACCTCTTATCTGTGAGAAAAAGAAAGAAAAAAGAAAGTAATGATTAACTTAACTTTTGCTGTTTTGCAAGGTATAAGTTAACTTTTAATTGTATGGTTCGTGATGTAACTCTGATTAGAGGAAACGATCAATCATGTGGCAATAATCGCCATCAGTTTTTGTACTAACACACGTCACACATGGAAAATTATTCCTAAATTCTCCTTCTTAAAGAACATTGAATGAAATAAGCTTATACAAGAACGTATAAGCTATGTGTGTCTTTCGTATAAGCTTATGTGTCTTTCAAGAAAAAAGTAACATTCTTTCCTCTTTTTTTTCTTTTAATACTTTTTGTGGGTTTGTAGTCGTTACGTTAAAGGCTGCTTGATTTTATGAATCATAGTTCTGAATATTGCGAAGATTATTTACTTGAATTTATTCTGAATATTGATTAAATCTAGTGGACAGATCTATTTTTGCATTGTTTACAACATAGATAATTACGCCAATTAAACTGCGTATGTTACCAATGATAGATTAATAGTAATAATTGATAGTCTAGTTACACGTATTAATATTGGAAACAATATTATCAAAACTGATTGCAACATGCCTTTTCTTAGCTCTTGATAACTTGTAATTATTCCTTTACTATTTATAATTAGATTATGTAATTTTTAGGTAAACTTGCATCACCTATGAAACATTGTAACAATAAAAATTGCACATTTGTAATATTGTAACAATTACAAATATTGTAATTGAAATATAATATCTTTTAGAATATTTTAAAATTTTCCATAAATGCATAAAAAATCGCAGTTTATTCATAACAATTATTGTTTACTAGATTTAAAATTGTAAGTAGATAATTAAAAATTACTAATAACTTTTTCTTCTGTAAGTAAAACGATTATAAAATTAAATAAAAACTAAAAATTACCAAGCACATACACGACAACATATACATTATGTACAGCGCTTTACATGAATTGTCACGATTTACAGTCTTTTCATTTCTTCACTGAATACGAATGACGATAATTAAAATAATTGATATCGTATTACGTGAATTTGCACAATGAAAGATAATTTCTGGTTGATTACAAGATGACAATTTCTGTTTCACGAGACTCTGCTTTGATAAAAAATTCTTATGCAAATACCAGAGATATACGTGCAGAGAGAAATGATAAATTTTATTGCTCTATTGATCTATAGATTTCAATAGTTCTTATTAGCCAATAAAGACACTTGGATCGTTATTGTATAAACGTTCACGGGCTAACGATCAGGACTACCACTCGAGCATGCAATTTACGTGGCCGTGCTCGAATCAGTATTTTTCCATTGTGAAAGTCTGTATCCGGCTGGGAAATTAATTCGTTTGTATTTGAAAAAATCGATTTACGTTCATTGATGCAGATTATCACGCACGTATATCCTATTCTCCCGTATAATTCAATAATTTCCTTTCATTCTCGTCATCGTATCACTTGACTTTCGAATTCCCATGGAATTCGGAAATTTATGGAAAATTGTAGCCTAAGGTGCAAAATAATCCGAAAATTGTACTCTACATATTTTCACAAATATCATAAAGTAATTTCCAACCTAATCCAAAGTCAAATCTGACAAATATTCAAACTCGATTTTCTCGAAAACCATGATTTTAAATGCAACTATTAAAACTCTATTCAGACATTCACTTTTCTCAAAAAATTGTAGAGAAAAAGTTTGTGCTCCTGAATTGGTTGGGAGAATAAAAAGAAAGAATTGCAATCGTTGGTCCTTAATAAGTTTCCACAGCAAGATGGTTAAAAGAGATTAAAACGGCTTTAACTATCATCATACTTACGATCGTCCTCCCATCGTCGATCCGATTGGATAAGCAGAATTGCGTCACTGGGAGGGAAATCGGGGGGAACTTGATTCAGTGAAAACAGTCTCGGCTGTCTCGCGGTCTGTTTTGCGCACCCTGCCTCGCAGGAGAGGATCGTGTGAGAATCAAGCAGAAACGAGTAGAAAATAAAAGCGGTCGACTGGCAGTGACGTCGGTGTTCGCCGCGTTAACGTCGTTCAGCTGTGAGAAAGCATGAGAAAGGAAAAAACGAAGAGGATTTATGTCGGATGGAAAAGAACTGCGGCTCGTATGCGGCTGCTCAAGTACAAGGGCACGTACGCCCTTTTCGCAATCTGCGACATTCGTGGCGGATATGCGGCGTAAGCTGACGTTCAGCACACTTTCTCTTCTCTTTTCCCCGTTTTTTTTAGAAACGAACGAACCACGAAAATGTCGCAGAGTTAGAAAAATCGCACGAGCGGAACTTTTTCGATCGAAGATTAAGATACGTGATAATATTTGTTATTAAGTAAATACCAACGATAACAGATACGAAAATAAGATAGGAAAATAAAAATACTGTTATTATGTATCACAATGTTGGAGGAATATTGAAGAGCTTCGTTTTAAAAAATTTTGATGTGTATTATAGTGACGAGATGTTTATTGCAACCGTGCGTAATAGTTTGTGAAAAGTTAGTACACGGCACGAGCACACTATTCGAAACAACACAATTTGTTATTGCGCATTGGTTAGCTAATTTAGCAATCCTGTTTATTGGACTTTGAGAAAACAAATTAATTCTAATTCTTCCTAGTATCGATTAAAACTTAACATAATCCTCTCTTTTTAGACGACACGAATGAAAAAGATCGAGGACAATAAATCCCGCGCTTCTCTACGCTTCATTAAACGAAAATGATGAACACCTTAATAATCAAGAAACCGTTTAAACCAACTTACCGATACATTAACTTGTAACCGTTCGATTAAAGTCCGAGCCAGGCCATAAAACAAAACGGCGGGACATTACCGTATCTCAGGCACGGCGAGAGAGGCTCGAGAGGAAAGTGAACCAGATCACTTTTCCTTTCTTCGAAATTTATCGTGCCCCGGTCATCCGCTAGACTCTCGGTACCCAATTATCGTGATGCCATCGGTAACCGAGGACAGAAATAATTTACGGCCGCCATTATCGTGGAATTTTCACATGTTTTCGTCCGGCCGAAAGAAAATCATTATTTCATCCACGATGAAACATTATCTTCCGGCAATCGAGCAATAATTGTCCACCGTAACCAAGTCGGTCCCGAAGATATCCCATTGTTCGAGGGATCTTCGCTTGAGATACCAGAGATTTTTCATCGTCCCGCATCTTCGTAACGTTCGCGTATTGCGACCACCCCGTTGGTATCTTGCATGAGGTCTCCGGAGCATCTTTAGGGCCCGTACACACCCGTCTACGATATACATTCGACAAGCACGGCTATTGTTTTTAATACTGGAATTACCGACCAGGAACACGAGGTTTTGTTCATATATTGAGGGAAAGTCATTCAAATATTTAGAAATCTAAAAAAGAAAAAAAAAATGAAAATGATCATTTTGAATACTTTGGTAGCTTCACTGTCAACTATTGCGAATTTTAATTTTCAAATTTTCATAAATCCGTGAAATCTGTAGTCTAATCGTGAACGCTATTTCTAAACTATTCAAATCTCAGAGAATCTCTACAAATCTCTACAATCCGTGTTACGTTTCTGGTGTTAGATCTTTCGGCTAAAATAAATAATAAATCCTAAATGCTTTTCCGCAAAACTAAAAATTCTGATTTACTCCTTCCACCGCTCATCAAAGATATCCTAAATTATATTTTAATTGATTAAATTGAAAATTTTTTAAAATTTTGGTTTAAATTATTATTCAAATGGATTAAA
>KQ435794.1:11166134-11176471 GCA_001276565.1 Melipona quadrifasciata | reverse complement strand
GAAGGGCGCATTTGTTTCCTGGGTCTACGTTTTCTTTCGAAACGTATATTATAATCACCCATCTACAAACAGGTGCTAGTGGAGTGCTAGTAGATTAATGGAACAGACCTAAGCCGGAGAAACAAAGAGGAAAAACGGATCACGAGCAAAATTGAAATTCCACTGCTAGGACCGATCGACGAAATATCGTGTGGAATAAAAATCGATATAACAACGTCGTGGCTACCTGGAACCGCACAGTTTCTTTGAACATCTGATAGGAAAATACTCGTCAACGCGTCAACCCTTAACGCTGTAATTAAATAACCAAGCTTATTACTCAGCGCTGCTATTACTACCAAGCTACCACACACTCTCACTCAAAAGTCTTAGGAAACTTTTTATTCTTAATATTCAGCAATTCTACGTGCATTTTATTAAGACTTTTCAGATGCAAACCGTATGAAATATAATTCAGTAAGTATCAACTGTACTTTGTCAATATCTCAGCGTTTAAATGACTTTGCGAAATTGCTATTATTGAGAAATTTACAATTAGTAAAAGTACGAACCTGTGATTCTGCGATTCGATAATAAACCTGACGCAACATTTAAAACTCTTGTATGGAAAAACAAGAACACTGTCCATCCAAAAGATGAAATCCCTGTCACACTAAAAATCGTTCAATCTGTAACAATCGAGAATTTCCTGAACTAATGAAACGTATCATATATTAAAGACTGTACTAAAAGGCTATAATATGTAAAAAAACACGTGAAATATTAAAAACGTGTGTAACATATATATAAAAAAAAATGTAATATTAAAAATGTATTAAGAACGTTTCACACAACGATCCCTGGTCCAAAGTATCATATAATTTTTCTATTTCTCAAGCAATATAACACTTATCCCCCAAAGGTTTTTATCTCCCAAGACTTTTGAGCGCGGATGTACGTACGTACGAAAAACAAACAGGACCCCCGTAGATCGTGCACCTTACACACACGCTTCCAGCTTTATTATATAAAAAGAAGAAAAGGAACGCGACGCACCAATGGCGAAAGGTGCTCGCGAACTATACACACAATGTTCCCTTCACGCTTCTCTATGTACCCTTGTCTTACTTTATCTTTCTCTTTCTCTCTCTCTCTCTCTCTCGCGCGCGCTCTCTCTCTCTCTCTCTCTCTCTTTCTCTCTATCGTTTTGTTTCTTTTAAACACATACATACACGTGCACGCATTCTTTCTCATACTCGCGCTCTCATTCAGAGATATACGTTTAAGTTACCACCTTCTTCTTAAGCAGCGTCGACGAGGTCGTGGTTGAGTCGATCTTTGTGGGTGGGCCCCGCAAATCGATCCGCGTTTCACACGTGGGACGCCGCGGATCGTCACTGTCTCGCGAGTCGTGACGAGGCGCGTCGCCCCTTCCGATTAATTACCTTAATTGCGACGAACGTTACAAATGTCTCAAAGAGGTATCCGGAGCCGTCGTTCGGCCCTACCCCGGAGAAACGTTTGCAAGGCGTCGAATCGACCGAGCCTGTCGCCCGACTCGCATCCATCGAGACCATCGAGACCATCGAGACTTCGTATTGATACAGGATCCCTCTGCTGAGCGAGAGGTACTTTTGATACTTAAAACAAGGAATGGAAACTGTTGTTCCTCTGTTTTAACAAATAATCCTCTGTGACATCTGTGTGTAACTTGTCATGTGGATCTGTATTGTACATTTTGGGAATTTTATTTGAATTTCATCGACACTAGACTGTGGATCTTTTTTCTGAGAAATTCATATTTTCGAAGATGTAATTAGAGAAACAGAAAGTTATTTTATGTAGTGAATATGTTGGTCCTTAATGGGTTAAACATTTCTAACAAACAACAGTTGTTCACTCCCTGTTTTAACAATTCTCAAGTCACAGATAAAATGTCACGCTAGCTATTAGCTAGTTCGATTAAATTGAAATACGTAATCAACCAGCAGTTATTGATTACAAATAACAAAGTAATATTCGAGAGATTTCTTTCTTGGTCAAGTGAATATCTAATCTTTCAATAAGATTTTTCGAAAAGCTACGATCTTGCGAATAAATTGACAATGAATACTTATCGTTGCATCCTCGGAGCAGAAGTATTTCGTAGTTTACGTAGATCGTTCTAAATTTGCACATCGGTGAATGAATTTTTTACTTTATGAATTATATTAATTCATTTCTCTTACGCTAGCTTTATCCTACCACTTCGGACACGATTCTGGTACCATTTCTCACCAATGATTGCAATTGTTGCGCAGCTCCCTGAAACATAAAGGAACATATTATTACATATACATCAAAGTGCTTTTATGATAAGTGTTTGAATACTTTCATATATACACTGTGCTGAACTGACCAAAAATTTAAATATTCACTGCAAAATTAATTTATATTTTCTTCATATTTTTAACTATACTCTTAATAATAAACATGTTCATTTCCTACACAAAATGTACTAAAATGTAAGTAAGAAAATCACTATTAATATTAATATATTATATTATATCTAGTGATATTAATGTTAACATTAAAACTTAAATTTAACATTAATATTAAAATCACTCAATATCAATCACTGATATTAGAAAAATCTATATATTTTACATAGAATCTTTTATTTACTATTATTAGCTTTATTCTATCAGACTAGTTATCATCTAATTCCCTCATTATCTATCAATGAATAAAAATAATTTAAAAAAAAACTTACACTTATCGCAGCACCGAGAAACTGACTGAACGCTCTGGTAGCACCGACTAACGCGCTATTTCCAGAATTATTATCGACTGACTGTACCGGGATACCGAACGAGCTGAAAAGAGATGGTGGATATGTAGAGCTCGGCGACCAAGTAGTTGTGCGTATCCTTGGTCCCGAGGTTGGTCTCGGTGTCACCGACTTTTTCGTGGTATCCGTAGGTCGGTTTGCAGCAGTCGATGCCGGCCTTGTCGTAATTGTCGTAGACTCGCTAGCCGGGGACGTTGTCGGAGTAGAGGTGACGCTCTGCCCGAGGCTCTGTTACAAGAAGAGCAATTATTTTCTTTCGTTGCGCCCCAGCTCTGCCTTTGTCATTCAATTAACTATCGTTCAGCTCGCGTCCAGATCGTTCAATTTGTAAGAATTATATCGAATTATTCAAACTTCCTATGACTCGTGCACTGTTACGATTATAGAAAATACAGGGGAATATCGTGACCACTTCAGACCATTTTATTGTAACTTGAACTGGTCTGGATAAAATTAAATTTGAAAAATTTGGTTTGCAGTGCACATCAACGGATCTTAATCCTAAAAAAGACTGAACCCTAAGTCTCCTTCGACACTATTAAATGTACTTATGTCAAACATTTTAACATTATTGGATTTACTTATATCCTAATTTTTAATATTATTAAATGTATTCGTATCCTAAGCATTTTTGAAAATTAGTTTCCAGTTCAGTTTCATCCCATATTTCATGTACAATGTAAATGAATTATCAACAGCTAAATTTCGCGAGTCATGTATTTGCAGCACGTATTAAATAAATATATTTGTTACTAGTATTTCACTACGATACCAACCAAATTTTGTCGACGATACTCACCGCCAATTGAAGTTGCTCTCTAATGTTATTGGCCGGAGTTGACGGCTGTATACCTTGAGCTTTCAATAACGCCGCCAACAATGCAGCGTTACTGACTTCTGTCGTCGATGTTGGAGCCGGTGGTGGTGTTACTAACGCTCGACCGCTTAAAATCGCTCTTAAAAATGCTTCGTCATCCCGAGTTAAACTTGATGTTTTCTTCTTCGAGGAACCAATTTTATTATCTATGAGAAACATTTATTACGAACTACGTCCTTGATTGTAAGTTATAAAGTTTCGATAATTTCTACGTAGAGCTCACCCTGTTCAACAGCCCGCAGAAGTTCAACCAAGAACTTTGCATCATCTTCAGGAGAGTAGGTCGACGTCACCACATTAGGCAATCTCGGATTTGGATTATTTATCAATGGTTGATCAGTCGTCGAAATAGGACGTGGCGTCGTCACCGACTTTTCATTTATAATCGAATTTGGACTGCTCACATGAATCTTTGAAATGTCCACTGCTTTCAGAGTCGTGGTAGAAGGAATCGTCGTTGTCTCTATCTTCTTCGTGGTTTGAAGCGGTTTCGGCGTAATATTGACCGCCTTCTGCGTGGTTTTCGGCACCGGTTTAGCTTTTGTGGGTTTTGGAATTGTCGATGGCCCAAATATATTCCCACCAAGGAGAGTCTGCCACAGGAGACCAGCGAACCCTAATGGTGCTTGAGTGGTGGTTTTAGGTCGAGGAGTGGTCGCTGGTTTAGCTTTGACAGTTACAGGAGCCTTAGTGGTACTTATCAAAGTCGTTTTGATCGTAGTCGACGAAGGAACTGTGCTCGTCACGATCCTTTCAGTGGTAGTCGTTGTAACCGGCTTCCAAGTCACTTGCACGGGTGTCGAGCTACTAATTGTTGGTTTCTGACTGGTTGGTGGACTGGTCTCTACTGATTTCCACGTGGGTGTTGAAGTTGCCGATGACGGAGACAACTCGATTATTATTGGCTCCGAAGGAGATTTCGTCGGTGATTGGTAAATTGAATTTGCTGGAAGTTTTTCGATGTTGATTGCTTTTGGTGATCGAGTTGGTCCTGGATTTTTCAATGCCAGTTCTAGGATCTGGAAACAGAGTATACGAAGAAATTTAATTAAAACTGATAAAGATAATTAAATAAGACTGATATATAGTCTCTTTATAAAATAATTTTTTCTCATTGATAAATTAAATTAAATTAAATTTGTATCTTATTGGATCGTCTAATAAATAAATAAATAAATAGTAATAATTATCGTCGAATAAAGACATTTATTGCTATTATATTATGATCAGTTACGTTAACTTCGTCAGCAAATTATCGAGAGATAAAATATCGAACAACTGTTGACGCGCAATAAGGAAGGCCGTTGGCAAGGTTGTTCTAGTCCATTCACCGTGACTGGTCGATCGTGTGATCTGCGATTGTCGCAGATCCGTCATTATATCTTTCCGAGAAGGGAATGACAAAAGATAATCAGCGATCTACCGAATTTTTCTTCTCGCGATTTTTATAACGACGCTTGTGAAAAAATACAAGAAAGGAGTTTAGATTCAGACAGGAAAAAGAGAATCGAAATAGCTTCCAGCTCGATAGCATTAGAAGTACAATGTTCGTTGCACAGTTATGCAAAGGAGTGAAAGGTCGTGCCGAGATCGTTTAACGTCCGCTTCGCAACTTGTTCCTCGGTTTTCTCGTCGCAGATCGAACGATAATTACATCCAGCCTTCGACGATGATCGCGTTATTGGTTCAATAAGAACCTTGTCTTTCAAATCCTTTGTGCTTTCGAACAAATTTAATATCGTACGTAGCACATAGTATTAGTTTAATACGGATCTTATTTTTTATATCCCTTTTTCTTCGTATTTTTAAGAAAACGCAATTTACATATGTATTTATTCGTGTATGTATAAAATATAGTAATTGATTGAGACACAGTAGTGTGATTTCCATCGAGGCCATTTTTTTTAGATATTCTGAATACTTTACTTTTTATACGTTAGGTATTATGTAGCCATTATGTAATACGTCAATACTGAATATATAAAATATTATTGCACGTTAGATACCTTATTTGCCAAGAGCTGCTCAACTTGCGTGAGCGTCTTCTGAGTGGTGCTCCGTGAATTACTTTGTAACTGTACAAGAAAAGAAAATATATGCATGATTAGTTACAGAGATCTATACGCATTTATCAAACGTTTGAAACAGAAAAATGAATTGCATCTTAATTAATTTCTTAGATAAACTCTGAATATCAATTAAGAATATGTATTAACGTTAAATTAATATTCATCTTGAAAAGACTTTTAAGCGGCGGTATCTGCTTACCAACGAATTCAGAAAGACCAAATCATCGAACGTAGTACCGAAAGTATTCTGTTGTTGCGAATTCTTTCGTAAGTCCGACGAATTTGTTTGAGAAGATGTTGCTGTTCCAGATGTTCTTACTTGTGATGCGATATTGGCCCTTTGAGCCGTTGTTGCAGGCTCTGGAGTAGTGGTACGTGCTGTTGTCGTGGAAATTGTTGGAGCCATTGTCGTTATGGTCGTTGGTGCCATTGTCGTTGTGGTCGTTGGAGCCATTGTCGTTGTGGTCGTTGGTGCCATTGTCGTTGTGGTTGTTGGTGCCATTGTTGTTGTGGTCGTTGGTGCCATTGTCGTTGTGGTTGTTGGTGCCATTGTTGTTGTGGTCGTTGGTGCCATTGTTGTTGTGGTCGTTGGTGCCATTGTAGTAGTAGTAGTACTAGTAGTAGGTGTAGGAGTTGTACTGGATGGCGGTGGTGGAGGAGGAATGGAACCTATGTTGACTTTAGGAACCCCAATCACATTAGAAAACGGGGTAAAAACCTCGACAAATGGATTTATCGGTCGTGCTGCGATCGGATTTGGTTCTGACGAATCGTCCTAAAAAAAGAGAACCATTTACATAATTTTAGCTTCGGTAAATAATAAAAAAAAAAAAAAAATTGAAATATAATATTACAATATAAACAGAATATAAAATTAAATTAAACATAATAATCGAAATATATATTTAAAGAGAATTCCTTTTTTCAAGAAAGTAATTGCAAGATTCCGAAGAACAGTTAGATATTCAAAGGTAAAGTTCAACGAATACGAACCAGAGTGTTTGATGCAACTGAAGCTGTTATTACCGGCGAGGAGGTAGTAATACCAAAGATCTGGTCCAAAGGATCCCTCCATGGGAATCCAGGCGGAGCTGTGACCTGCCTGTCTGGTTGATTATTCAGAAGATTCTCAAACGATGGTACAGCCGGCGATGGCCCCTCATTTGTAGCAGTCTAAATAATATATTTAATAAATACAAACAATATATGATGTAATTGATAAAATAATGTAAGAGATATGGTATCTGTATAATATATGATTTGAAAATTGAAAATTAGTATCTTCTTGATTTTAATAGAATATGCTACAAAGATCAACATCGTTTATAACTGATGCTCATCTTTAGTTTCCAAGATATACACAAAAGAATTTTTGACATTATTAACAACGTGATATAAAGTATATTTTTTTCTATAAATAATTGGTAATTAACATTGTAGTATTTTACAGATAATATTCTAAATATTTTACAGACAAGTTCAAAGTACAGTAGAATCTCTACTGAACAAAAAATATTTTCTAGTAATAGATATTTTGTACTAAATTATTTACGCATAGCGATGTTTGGGAAACAATATCAATCGAACGATTAATATTTCATTTATGGATAATAAAAACGTTATATACAGTTTGAAATAGCAAACAAAAGTTTAATTCAGATGCATAGATTCACGATACGTAGAAAAGGGTTTCAAAGTTTCGAGGCACAAAAAGAATATCTCCACAGAAGCATTTATATTTTAGAAAAGTTAGAAAAGAAAAAAAGTAGCATTTTTACAAATTCTATTATCCAACATTCTATTATCCAAAAATCCTACTAACCAAACATCTTTCTCTTCCTACTTTGTTCGGAAATGAGAAACTCTACTGTATTCGAGGAACAATATCTCAATAAAATGCGCAAGCGAAGGACAGGAAGCCGTTAAATTCCTCTTATTTGTTCAACTTACAGCTACCGAATTTACATTCACGCCGAGAACGCGTGGGTTAGAGGTGGAAGCCCCATCGGTCCAATAATTGACGAACTTGTCCTGAAACATTCGACGTTGCTCTTTTTTTTCTTTCTTTCTTTCTTTTATTCTTTTTGCTGCGGAGATATGTTGCAGCGCTGAAAGAATCAGCCGCGGCGTCGTTGTAAATCATGTTCTGTCTCTCTTGCTTTCTTACCTGTCCGATGTACACGGAGCTGCGTTGACCTCCGGCCTCTTTCGTCCTGGTGGCCTCGTCCCTCTCTCGATCCTGGACGATACGACCGCCCTGTGAATCGGTCGGCGGTCGACCGGTACTTACTATCGGCGTCACCGACGCTGTCCCCATTTGCGTATTCAACAGGGCATTGCTCTAAACAATGCAATATCGTACACATTTTTTTAAAACTGTTCGAAACGAACCTGCATCTCGAAGGTATACGAAATACCGAGATGAGATCAATAGCGAAACTTTCATCGATCGTTCTGCAGGGGCGAAAAACAACAGCCGTCCCAAGAACTTTTATGAAAATGATCAGTAACAGAGACTTGTTCATTGTATAAGGTGCAAAGGAAACTTTTGAAAAACGATGCGATTTTTGAACGTTCTGGTTGCAAATAACAATTATAAGTGACCAGAAAATTATTATATGTAAACCAAGAACGTTTAAGAATTTTTCCATTTTAGTTACAACAAGAATAGCAACTTTGAAAATAAGAAAAATTGCAATTACGGTAGAATTCTGTTCTATATGGGGTGAATGAAATGGCACTTTCATAAATGATATAAAAAGTCGAGATTCCTTTAGAGGGATGTTTCCACCCCCAAGATCGTTTTTCAGTAGAAAAAAAGAATTGAAATTCAAATGAACACGATAATAACAAATAAAGAACAATCGACTGATATTTCGCTATGATCGAGGGAGCCTAGCTGAGATAATCGGTGGGAATGAACGATGAATGAAAATGATATATTTTTCAAATCCTATTTCGAAGAGTTTAGCGAATCCTGTAAAATCCTTCTTTCTGCGTTGTTTGATTTTCTTTCTTTTTCGTCACATTTCACAAATTTTTGAACATTTCGAAATGTGAACCTGAAATCTACTGAAAATTGAGTGCGTTTCAAAGTGCGCGGTGCACGAAAATGACAAACATGCGACACACAAACATGACAATTATTTACAAATTTACAGTGAAATTATGTACAACTTGCCACTATTCAACTAAAACGATCTGTATGGAAATATTTAAAACGGTGAAGTAAGTTGAAGTAGGTTATTGATAAATCCTTAACGTCAAACTGGATCGAAATATAAACTTTAGAATAACGTGGACTAAGAAACGTAAAGAATTTAGAAGAAAGACAGTAGTGTAATTAATCGACACGAAATTGGAAAATTAGTACTACCAAAGAATCTACTTCAACGAAACCAAAGCGTTAAACAAGAAGCAAGTACTCCGCGCCATTGTTGCCATAAAAATTACAATGTCAATTGTAATTAAAAAATTACATTATAAAAAAATTATATTACACATATATAACGAGGGAAAAAATAATGTAAATGAACAATTAAATGTCAAAAATTTACAAAAAACCTCAAACAAAATGTAAAAAAAAACTTGTTAATATTTACATCCTAAATTTAAAAAGAAAGATCCCGAATCCGGAAATTTAAAAAATTACAAAATTTAACAAAAGTTACTGTTAATTAGAATTATGACGTGATAAAAGATTTATCAATTATTTACAACCTTTTACTAATTATAAATATTTTGCCACATGATAGTCTTAAAAAGATTTTCTATCCCCTTGGGGATAGAAAACTTACAGTGAATACAAAAAATTATGCAACAATTTATCATACATACTGTACGTATCTCTAAAATTTCATAATTTCTCGAATTTCCAGGTTGAAGATCTTCTCTTGTTCGACTATCCAAAGAGCTTTTCACTTGCCTTCACATTTTATGCAACAATGACACCGATGATCGAGTCGAAAGAGAAAACGTCAAAAAGTAACACGTCAAATGAGAAACGAACTGAGCTGATTCACTTGGACCGTGTACTCGTACGTGCGCGTGTACGAGCAACGGCGCACGAACGGCTAACGATCGATGATGATGAACAGGAGATGGAATAAGAGATACCATTTCGTTGATGCTCGGGAGGCTAGCAGGGGTACCAAGTGGCCCAGTATTATCGGGTCCACCTCCATTGGGGCCGACGATCGCGTTACCAGAAAGGCGAGCATCAATGGTGCCGGGAGTTTGGGCGTTTCTCATCGTTTCAGCGACAGGTCTACCGTTATAATCGTACACTGGGCCTCGATTGTAAGTGCCTTGGTTAGCCTGGTTATAATACGGTCTGGGTAGTGGCCTGTTAGTGGTAGTGGAAGTGCTAAGTGTGAACACAACCTCGACCGGTCTCCTAGGTGGATCCGGTATTATCGTTCCATTCGGGAATTTCCGGACCAGCCTGCCATCCGGGAAGATACCGAATATCACGTACGGGCTGTCCACGTTCCTAGCATCGATCAGGTTGTCCTCTGGCCGTTTTCTCACGATCGTTTTGTTCGGATAGATTCCGTACACCAGGTAGTCGCGTAGAGGCGCC
>KQ435794.1:11142892-11166112 GCA_001276565.1 Melipona quadrifasciata | reverse complement strand
GTCAATCTGTTGCCACCGAAACGACCTAAATACGGTGTCGTAGCACTCTGAAAAGTTAGCCTAGATTGGGGGCTAGCTGTTGTCTCTGTAGTAGCAGGGGTAGTTTGCACGGACATGGTCGTTGCTTCGGTGGGAACACCTCCAGGTGTACTCGTGAAAGTTGGCATCGCGGTTGTACTGTCCGACGAAGCTGGACTCGTCGACGTCGTGGTTTCAGTAGACACGAGATTCTCTTCTATATTGACCGTAGTAGTAGTGGTTGTTTCTGTCAACGGGGTGACAGTGACGACGTCCATTCTTGTCGTCTGAGGTGTCGATGTACCCCCGTCAGGCACGCGTCCTATACTCGTCGGCGTCGTCGTCTCAGTCGTGGTCGTCGCCGTCGTCGTATCGACCGAAAATGAAGTGGTTGTGACGAGAGAAGACTCGGGAGACAATGAAGTGGGGGGTTCGGTGAACAGCGAGGGTGTGGTCGAGGAATCTGGGATCGTGGGAGTTGAAATTTCGGTCGTTTGGCCGATTCTCGAACCTGCCGTCCTTTGGGCGGTTGTTGACGTGGTATCCTGGAAACGGGCAACAACAGTTGGAGTTTCGTTCTCAAGGGTTAAGGTCGTTTGGGGGATATTTTCGGTGGGCGTATTAGTAGTAGTTTCCGTGGATGGCATTGGACTCGACGTTAGCAGAGACTGGTTAATAGTGACTCTGTCCATGAAACTAACATCCAATGGCGCGGTGGTTGTAATTGATAGCGTGGTGGCTTCGAGGGTTTCGTTATCAGCGGTTTCAGTGGTCAGAGGTACCAACTGAGTCGTGGACTCTGTCGTTTGGTTAGTTTCCACAGGTACATCGTTTACACGTTGAACCGAGCCTATGGTAGGCGTCGTTGTGGTTTGATCGGTTTGATTCGTTTCAGCGGGTATAAATGGTGTGGTAGTGATCGTATTTACAAGAGAAGGGACGGTTTCGGGAGCTATGGTAGTTACTTCGGGTTCGAGAGTGTCAGTGTCTGTCACAAGCTGTGATGTTACGGTGGTTCCCGCAGGTTCTGTGACACTTCCTGCAACCTGGTCAGAAGCTGTTTGAGGATTCATCGTTGTGACTAAATTTGACGAAAACAGATTGAACGTGTTAGTGGTTAGTTCGAAGTTCACGGTCGATGTGATTGTGGTATCTGAGCTTTGTGTGCTGATGATTGTCTGTGTCTGAGTCGTAGTGTCGGGATCTGTCGATTCTCCATTCGACAAGGCAACTCGTGATCCGATTTCTGTCGTAAACTCTACGGGGGTCGTCGACTCTACGATCTCGGCAAAGGGTTCTAATGCTACCGGTGTGGTTTCGTTCTGTACACTCTCTACTTTGTCGTCAGACACGTTACTCCGAGGGATCGTTGTCGGTGTATCTGTCGAATTTTCAGAAGATATGGTCGTAGTGGAGTCTACCTCGTTCTGGGGAGTATCAACGAAGAAAGTAGAAGATTTGGGCGGAACTACGGTGGTCGATGTTGAGTCTACGCTTTCTGTCGTGACACCCAAGGGGACGAACGATGTTTCCGTAGCTTGAGTCGTGCTGAGTACGTCGTTCGATAAACTCGGTCGGTCTATCTCGTTTTCCATCGTGTCTCCTAATTTAGACGTGACGTTCGAATTTTGCCCTGCTGTCGCTTCTTGGGTATCGTTTATCTCCTCCGAAAGGAGCGTCTTGGCAATGGACATCAATTCTGTCAACAAAGTGTCGTTCGTGGAAGTGACGATCGACGCGGTGGTTACTTCAACGTTTAACGTGGGGCTCGAGGAGTCGTTTGAATCGCTTACAGTGGTTGAATCTGTGTTCGATACTGTCTGAGAGTCTTGTGTGGCTGTTGTAGTTGTTATTGTTGCTGGTGTTGTGCTTGTGAATGCGTTCAATTCGTCCTGCGTACTGACTTCTGGACTGGGTACCATTGTGGATGACGAGGTAGTGATTGAACCTACTGCGTTTTGGGTGGTCACTTCTTCGGTCGTTCCTAAACTCGATTGGTCCGTCGTAACTCCTTGACTAGTTGTCGTCTCGTCCCTCAATTGCGACATCGACTCCAAACTACGGTTACCATTCGAATCCGATACCACGTTCGATATTTCCGTGTCGATCGCAGAAGGCAACGTCGTCGTCGAGTCTCGACTCGGTTGCATAGTCGTCGTCGAGTCTCGACTCGGTTGCATGGTCGTCGACATAGTCGCTTGCAATCGCGACAGAATATCTTCCGCGAAATCTATCAACCTGGTCCGAATCGTGGACGTAGACGTCGTTGTGGTTGTCTCCACGTCATTTGAATCCATCTCGGTCGTTGATGCGTCGGTTGAGCTGATATTAGCTATCTGCGTAACAGTAACGTCAGACACTGGTATAGTATTGATCTCGGGATTTTCAGAAGTAGTCGCCATGTTGGTGATGGTTGTCGTCTCTGTCGTATTCTCTGACACGTCTGCTCTTGACGTGACGTCGCTAATCGAGCTCTGCATCTCGTTGTTATTGCCGGTGAAACTCGTACCTCCATCGAGCTCGGTACTGCTAGCTTCAGAGACGGAGCTCGTAGTCGAAGCATCCGTGGTAGAACTTACAAGTTCCTGATTCGTCGAATCATTATCTGACGTAGAATTTCGAACGTCTTCCGCATCCGTGACGTTCATCGTCGTTTCATCCGCAGCCTGCGAGGACGACTCTGTGCTAGCTGGCTCGGTGACAGGCACAGAACCGATTTTAACGGAGAACTGTTCCAGGGTAGAAGACGAATCTGTACTGGTAGAAATTTGTTCGGTACTGGAAAGCGATTCTGCGCTGGTGGAGGCTTGTTCGGTACTAGAGAACGGTTCTGCGCTGGTGGAGGCTTGTTCGGTACTAGAGGACGGTTCTGCGCTGGTGGAGGCTTGTTCGGTACTAGAGGACGGTTCTGCGCTCGTGAAAACCGAGTCGGTGGTCGTAGGGGTTTCAGGGACTCTTGTGGTAACCGCGGGGGTGGAGTTCTCCGGGTCCTCGAATCTCGGGGTCTGTGTGCTGTCCTGAGTAGTGTTCGCGATGGTGTCTGGGGTCTGTGGGCTGACGGTTGCTACAGTGGGACTTGTCGTGTCATTGTTAGCGTTATCGCCGATGACGTTAGCGATCGCAGTGGCGTTAGAGTCTACCTGGGAAACCCTGTCAGATTGCTCTTGCAGCTGTACACTCGCGTTTCGCAATAATTGTTCGTTCCTGATGCTGGCCGACTCCAATGCCTGATAAAGGGTCAAGAATCTCGGCTCGCCAGGGCTCGAGATGTCGATCGGTGGTGCCGAACCAGAATTCTAGAAACAGAAATTTCATGCGTGCAGGAGGTGCTGTATGTACATACATGAAACTCAGTGCCGGGTCTCTTCCTTCTATGTATGTACAGTCTCTACGTTGCGTATCTATCGGTGTATTTACAATGACACGAAGATCCGCATACGACACGATCGTTGTTCGTTCTCTAAGACTAAACAGTTCGAAAGACAATCTGACGATTACAACTAAAGATTATGGAAGTTTGTCGATTATTTCATTGATTAAACAATCGAGTGAGCATACGTACACCATCTCTTGGTAAAGATACGAACTAGGCAAAGGAAGAGGAGAAACCGAGGTTGCTTAAATGCACCAAAGAACACGGGCATTAGCAAAGCAACGGTGAACTAGAAACTCGTTCTTCGAGCGAAGGATCGTTGATATAGAGACTGGTTGCTCCGCTCACTTTGATTTTTTTCTCTCCTTTTCATCGCGATTTCTCACAGCTGTTAATCCTCTCTCACAGAGGTCTCCAGTGATATATCTTTAACAACAGCTGTTGGAACAATGTCGGGACGTGATTCCGGATATGATTCGAAGTAATTCTTAGAAATTGTTACGCGTTGAAAATGCTTAGACAGAACAGGTTAAAGATAAGAAAAAAGTCACATCGATTTCATCAAGAGCAACATATGGTGGTAATGCTTGCAGGTTTTTACACGTCAATGGATAAACGGGCTAAAACTCGAATTCGAGGAACTTGGTGCAGAAAATCCGAGGTCGAGGCTGTCCCGAGGGAAAGTAAATTCGTGACCTTAAATATCTTTCTTTTTTTTTCTTAGTAACTGGATCGACTTACATGCTTCAGATATTACCCAATTGAAACAATTTTAACGCATACACACGTAACACAGTATCTATTTACTTTCACTCGTTACCGCTTCAAACACCGTAAAACGCACGTTCGCGAAAATTTGCCCACGTAATCAGAATGTGCATACGTGCGCTCGTATTCGAAAGTTCAATTCAGTTATGTCGAATTTCAACGAAGCTGGGTCGGAGCGTAACTCAGTTACGCTTATTCAATCCTCGGTCGATCCGTGAAAGTTGTGGGAGTATTCATTGAAGGCAGAATCGTACAAATTGATTTATACTACAATCCTTACGATGATGCTTATTGATTTATTCTGATTTTCTGGATTTCTACAAAACGTTTAAAGATAGTATCATAGCGTCGAAAACAATAACACATTTTAATATTTTAGAAGATTAATTTTATCTTCTAAAGAAAAATATTATATTTTAGAAGATGAAACAACGTATTGGTTAATTAATTGGTTGATGTTTTTCAATTACGGTTTCTCCATTTACATTTAATAATTCTCGGTGTAATTTTTATATGATACGAAAGAACAATTTATGGACGCGATTAAATATAAGAACGAACAACTGCGTGTCGCGTGCGATCCAAGAACCAGAACATTTATTATCAAAGATATATTATATATATATGTATATGTATGTATGTATAATATTGTATAACACTGTGTATATGCATTATGGTGATAGTAAAACAACGTATCTGTACACATTAGTAAATGCAAATAACCTACGATAATAAGTAGCATAAATTACAAAATTATAGATAAACGTTAATCACAAATATGTTATATACTTTTTTGTTCGTTTTCTTGTGTTACTTATAATCTTTTTTTCTCTTTTTATAATTAAACCATAAAGAAAGTTGCAAAACAAGAATTATTCACGATATTTATCGTGCGGTACCTATGCAGGAAAACACAAAATTATATTAACAAAGTGTGAAATGAATAAGAAGAAAGAAGAAAGAAACGTCTTTTAACATTATCGATGATATCTTAAAGAAAACTCAATTGTGGACGACGAATCGCTATAATATCAATGGGAAGAAAGAATGATTAATAATTAACATCTGACTCGGGCTTGGGCAATTTCTATTCGAAAAAAATAAGAAAAATAACAATTAATCATTGAAATAATGAATTATTTCTTATTGTCATTTTAAAGAGCAACACAGAGACAGCACACTTCCATTCAAATCAAATAAATCATTTACGAATTATTTTTCATCCGAATTAATTTATTCAGATAAAATCTTTATACTGGATACTGGATGGAAGTATGAAAAATTGTTTTACACAATGATAAAATCGAGAAAGATCACTTGCTTGTTCAAATAAACTAACTTCCAGGTAACATCGAGTCGAGTGAGATATGCATTATTTAAATAATGGTTATTCGAATATTGCCCGAGCCTGATCTGACCAAGTATGAAAATCCACAAATGATTAGTTCAATGCAGTTTATTTATATCGATGTCATTAGAATCGAGACTTCCAGACGGAGTTGTGATGACACCAATGTGATCGGTCCACGATGGTGGCGAGACTGCTCCGATCTCCTCGGCTACCTTCGTCGTGAAAACCTTTTAAGCACACAAAAAACGACCACACTGACTGATTGTTAATCACCGACAATTTTCTTCTCCTGCCGCGTAATCTTACCTTAGTTAATCATCGTCACGATCCATTTCTTTCACACACGACCTTCCATAATTTAACGCTACTTTACTTACTTAGTTTTTGTTTTGTCGAGAACGAACACATTCATAATTTAATTATTACTTCAGTTCGAGTGAATGATATCGGATGAATTTAACTATTGAGAAATTACGACGAGTAAAGTAATGAGCTGTGAGAATTATTTCCGTGCAACTTTGTATTTTTGGAAATATAACTTACGCATTAAACGCTTAAGAGAACACTTCTAGATATTTTAGATATTTCAATTTATATATATCCTGTGCAAATACGTAAAAATTTGCAGTCTAGTATTAAGAAATAACATCGAAGAGTACCTTGTTGCAAGCAATTGAAAAATAAAAGGAATATTTTGAAGAACATAGGAAACTACATCGTACTTAAAATGTTTGCAATTAATTTCTTGTTAGTACCTCCTGAATATAATTTGTGCTCCTTAAATATTTAATATCTGAAAAATCTTACCTCTACGGGTGTAACTGGCGTAGTCGACGAGCTAGTGATCGATGGCACAGTGGGCTGATAAATGTTATTTTGCTTTCTAACGAACAACTCCGCTCCTTTGTATCTCGCGCTGAAACGAGGCGGTTGTCCACTCGGGGTGATTCTGGATGGCGAATTCTGGCGCAAAAAGAGAAAAAGAAAAAAATATCCATTAGTCGATCGATTTATAAATTCTTCTTTCATAGAAAATTTAGTCTTATTAACCCCGTAAGATCCACTTCTATTATCTAATATTATCAAAGCAGAAAATTTTACGTGGATATTCCCGTTTAAAAAATAATGTTTCACACAATTTCATTTTACAAGCGTTTCTAAAATAATGACACAAAAATACTGTAAAGATATACTAATTTTAAGAAAATTAATTTCTTCAAGTCCAGCGAGCCCTTAAACGGTTAATAAATTCGCAGACAATCGAAATAAGAGCAAGATGAATATTTACCGCGTTGTTGACGTTACTGTACGACTCGGAGAACACAGGCGTCTTGTTACCAAGAGAGCTGAGCAACGGTGCCACGGTGCTTCTCAGTTGCTCGAGCAGCGTGTTGTTCCCACCGAGGAACGTGCTTCTGGTCGGATTGAAGATGTTCGAGTTACCGGTGTCCCCGTTACTGCTGTCGATAATCCCCGATGTCGACTCGTTCGCTATCTTCAGGCTGACTCGCGGTTCCTGCGCTACCGATCGAGGGGACGCCGTCGTGCTTTTCAACGTAGCATGGTACTTGGTCGATCTGGGCGTGATGGCGACTCCTGCACGCTTGTCGACCTTGGTGCTGGACTCGACGAAGGTCGTCGGAATCTCCGAGTGTCTTCTGTAGGTCGCGGTTCTAGGACGAAACTCGAGCTTCTTCGTCTGAGTAGCTGACCTCTCCGTGGTTATCGATCCGTCATCGATACTCTTCACCAAAGACTTCTTCCTCGAGTATCTGCTGGTAGGTACTGGCACTTTCGTGGTGATCGTATCTTCGTCGTTCGTCTTTTTCTCGTCGAGAGAAGACTTCTCCTTGGCTCGTTTGCTATAACGGGGTCTAAACATGGGTTTGCCAGCGCTGTTGGAAAATTTCGTTTTCTTGGCAACGCCGTCTTGCTGGGACGTTTGCGATTTCCTGTGCGTGGGAGCGTAGGGTTTCTTAGGTGACGGCGTCGTGGAGCTCTGTTCCATCGCCGTAGACTGCTCTCGCAATTGGAATTTGGTGTTGCGCGACTGATAGACGTAGGGTTTCTTCGGTTTAACGGTGGTGACGTGATCACCGGTCTCGGTGCGTCGAGTGGAATAGAGCGAAACCTTCATGTTCTTGATCGTCGAGTCCTCTTCCTTCGATTTCTTTCCTGCTCGACCACCGGACTGACGAATCCTCGTCGAGTCGGCGGCAGTCTCCGATCCCTGTTCCACGGGTGGGATCACCGAAGGGTTCGTGGATAATACGTACGGTTTAGTGGTCTCCTCGATGGCGGTTCTCTCCTCGATCGAGATCGAGGTGACCATACGCTCCGCAATGATCCGCCCTTTCTTTAAACCGTTCGGTCGGCCGGTGACCTTGGACGAATCCTCGTGGTCTTTCCTCGAGGATTTCGCGTTAACCTCCTCCCGAGAGCTTTCCACGGAAGTGGAAGGCCTGTTGCTACGTCCTCCCGATGCCGTGGCGGCGGGTTTGCCGTGTTCGGCGACCTTGCTCGTCTCGTCGAGCACCGGCACGCCACCGGTTGGCCTCGGTTTGCTGAAAGAGGAGGCCGTGGTTGCGTCGAGATCATTCTCCTCGATGTTCAACTCTGGCTTCACTAACCTCCTAGCCAGATCCAGCTTCATCCGCGATCTTTCAGCGAACAGAGCGGCCGACGATTTTTTCACCTGAAAGGGTCGTTCAAACAGCTCCGTTTTAAGATAGTGGAAAATCGCTGTCGAGACTAAAGCCGGCTCCGGAAGCTCGAGCGGGAACTCTGTTAGTGCGCCACGGTCTCGACGTGTTTTCCGTCGACAGGAGACGTTCTCAAGGTCGGTCAGAAAGCATACACTCACGACAGGTCGGGGAACGAAGGACGGTACCGGTTCGATTAGGGGAAGACGACATAGCACGCGGCCGATATTTTCCTACATGAAGAATAGGAGCTTGAGGAAGCGTAGAAACGAGACGATCCAGGCCGCCATTTGGCTCGTAACGAGCTCGAGCCACGATTTCACTGTACTGGACAACAACTGGAAAGTTCAATCAGTGTTATCAGCTGACGCCGCTTCGAGGATGCGTTTCATTTGGGTGCGGAAGAAAGAGAGAGAGAGATAGAGAGAGCGAGGTGTGAACACGACCATATTCTTTTCTTTTTTGTTTTTTTTTTCTTTTTGATTTTTGTGAACGATCCATGAAGAGACGGTGACGGTGACAAACGCGGTGAATCGATGTACAAAATAACGCAAACCTGACTCCAATGAAGCTTTCCTTTTTATACGCAAAAAAAAAAAAAAAAAATGATTGGCTGTAGTTTAGTATTTAGGACAATTCCAACTAAGCGGTATATCAACGAAGATCTTATCACTAGAGAAATCTACCGATGGGTGTTAAAAGTCTTCCGTTCGAAAGTTTCATGACGAGTCTAATTTACATGAAGAATTCACCAACACCAGGTTGATCGACACGTACGTACGTATATATATATACGTACATATATATGCATATGACCGATATATGTGTAATATGTAAAATTAGTATTATTAATATTAATACTGTACTAATTAATTATTATTATTAATATTATACATGTAACCGAAATATATGTGTAATTATACAAAATTAATATTACTTGTTCGTTATTCATATACGAGAACGAATAAAATTTATACAATAAATAAATAAAATTCAACAACACTATTCGAAACAAATATTAGTAAGAATCACTGTAATTATATTAAAAATATTCGAATAAGATTGTTTTATGTGCGGAAAGAACAGGATTGTGTTATTTTTCTCACGTACGTTAAGCTCGTAGCAAAAGTTTCGAACGAATAGCTTCAGACATCGACACCCATCAATAAGTTTCTCTCTCCTGATAACATAGCACTTTCAATATACCACACAATGTGATGAACATTGCCCTGAGTAATTAAACTTTCGCCAAATGGTTAACTTCGTACTAATGTGAAACTATTTGTTGCTCGAGTGTGGAGAAAAAAGTGATGTATCGTTTAACAGCTATTCGAGGATGGTTCTTAAAAGCGTCGATCAAGCGATTAGCTGCGGTGAAGAAGTGACGTAATTCCGTTTCTCGTACAGTCATGAAAGTTCTTTTTACTCCATCTGGTCTAGTTCGTTGTAAATTACAGCGAATCGATTTCGGAACGAATAGAAATCGATCTCGTGGCAATTTTGGGCAACGATTGTGAAAACAACGTCTTTCCTATGAAACGCGGGTTTCTTTACCGACGGTGAAGAATGAAATTGAGAACATTTGAAAAAATGCAATTAGATTGGCCGATTTAATGAAATGAAACAAACATCGTTGGACATTGGCGCTCTACATTCTAGCGACCTATTACCGTTAATTCTGTTTGGTTTCTCTTTTACTTGGGCACAAAGGATCTCTGCAGACTCAATCTCGACGTAATTACAGAATGGAAAATATTTGCTCATGATTTCAAAGAGAAAATGTCATAACCCCACAGAGTAGAACTGAATGATTTCATTGTCTTCCTGGCAAATTGCTTTTTCCTTCTCTTTTTGTTTTCTTTCGCTTTTGTTTTCTTTTCGTTTAATTCCGCTTCTATCTTTCGCCGTGAAAAATTTACCCCATCTGTGATTAAAAAGAACAAAAAGATACGGAAAAGAAGTTTCTCGGTAATAAAGATCGGACAACCCGTTGGTTGTATAATCGATTATATAATGACTGAATTGCAAATCGAAGAACCACATTCCACGTAAATTTTCTTTTCTATCGTACAGTATGCGAAATTTTTGAAAAATTTTCAACGCAATTTTGATAATCACACGCGATAAGCACAAGAACAAATGCAAGCGATAAGTGTAGCAATGGTTTAAAGTGAAAGTCACGAGGTTGAGACATCGTGGAACACATATCGCACGACCGACAAATATTTGAAATCATTTCCACTTCCATTTGTAATCGACTGCAGTGTCCGTTTAATTGTTTCCATACTTATTAAAATTAAAAGCACCTTTATCGTCAAAACCTTCTTCCATTCTTCAACCATAAAATTTTCTACGCATAACTATTATCGCTGACTAACGAATGTAAAGTACAATAAAACTCCGTCGTTTGCATCATTGGAATTCGTATAATAAGAGCCCATTGACTCTCCACTCTACTGGTAATTTTTCGTTCGCGTAATAAGAGTTCAGGTTGAAATAAATGGATTTAATCTGAACGGAGTTTTACGACCATTCCAGAACCCTACGATAAGCAAGACAAGATAAATTTATTATTTCATTCAGATGATCTCTTTCAGGATACTACTGACGTCACTAAAAGTAAATCGGTACGCGTTACATTTAAGTAGGTTAAACAAACCTTCACTTTCACCACCGGGGATTCCAAAATAAAAGAAGCTGAACGAAAATCGAAAACCAGTTTACAGACTGCGTAATGCACGCCGAGCCTTGGATAACCAAAGTTCGTTAAGTGAGACACACATTTTCGCTCGTGAAACGGGAGCAGAGATAAAACATCTATTTCTGAAGAACGTTCGATCGAACGAAAAGCTACGTTTGGACCTTGAGAGAACTCCACGTCGGGGATTCGTCGTTCCTCGTGTTAAAGGGATATCGTTCGATCCAGTCGCGTTTGGAGGTGGACGATATCATCCAAGCAATCGATCACGATGCAACCAAGATTTCAAAAGCATCCGACTTTCTTCGAAATCGTGAAAGAGAGACGTCGATTTTTCACCAAACACCAGAGGGAAGCTTGTCTTTCAATTTCTCATTGTTAATCGCACATCATTGTCCAGTCCCGATTGGTCGTCAATGATGTTGGAAGCAGACAGATTACACAGTTTCGCGACCTTTCAGCCTTGCCACCAAACACATTCATTTTCGATATTTCGCGGGTTTGCGTTGGTACTTCCGAGGCGGAAAATTTAGCACGAACATTGCGAGGATAGCGAAAGAAGAAGTCTCTGAGATGATCATGTGGTATTTGCTAGTATACAAAAGAAGAATTATTTCTCAAACTATTGAAGATATAATGATATTTATATAGGAAGCTTTTAATACGTTGATTGTCTCGATGGTGGTGACCACTCTACTCGTATAAATAATTTAGAATGATTAAAATAAGATAAATACCGACAAAAACGTAACTAGATACAATAGAGCCTGCCATGTCATCTGAATACTCTAATATCCGAACATTTTTCAAACAATACTTACTAGGAATAGATATCTCTTCTTCTATTACTTAAAATAATATATTTGATATTGTGTATATTTATTATAAATATGAAAAAAATGTACTAAAATTTGACTAGATTATTAAAATTTACAAGATTTTACTAAAAAATGATACTGTTCAATTCCATGATAAATTTGATCGTGTAACGTCCGATATTACATATGTTTCTGAAATCTCCAATAATTTAAGAAATAATTACACAAACCAACTGCACCGATATTTACATACACGCAACATTCTCCTAAACTGCAGCAATTTACACAACAAAATAATGCACAACGTATGTATGTCGAAATGGATGCGTGTTGACATTGACACGGAAGCGGGACACGAAAATAAGAAAGATTCTGAAATGCTGGTGACATCGACATAACACATACGGCCAAGCACTTCCGTCGAAAGATGATTGACGAAAAACGATGATTGACGGGTTTGCACTCGACCCCCCAGAAGCGCGAGAGAAGCACCGCGAACGCATCGTTACACAGAGAACAAGCGACCGCGTAATGCCAATGATTTGTCTGTACTCTTACGCGTCGCAATCCTCTGCCATTTATCAACGTTAAGGGATTCACGATTAAACTTTCATCCGTCAAAACATTTGCTGAAGCTGCGGTTTCGAGGTCGTCAGGCTCGAACGCCATCGAGTTGTTCCTCGAGCGCCGGCCATAGATCCTCCACTCTTGCTCCTACACGAATCGTTTCGATTTAATAATGCGAAGTAACTGACTCTGCTGATGACTGTTACGATAGAAATGGTACCGGAATGTGTGTTTTATGGGACACGTTCGCAGGAATGTTGGCCGAACGATAAAGTGGTAATCGTGTGGTTTGTTACGTGCATGCTGATTAAGTTGTTCAGTGTTAGGAAAAGTATAATACATTGTTCGATTTTTTTTCTGTCGCAGTCATCTGTCTTTGCAATTCTTTCTTTTTTTAGTTATCTAGTTTTTATGTTATCTGGTTATCTAGTGATTGACAGTGTGTGTACCATTTTCATTCTGTTATTTTACAGCAACGCAATATAGTGTCAGCGAAACGTCTACGTATTAAGGTATTGTCATAATGAAAGCTGATGACCGTTGAACTAGAATAGAAGCATAGAAGTATATGTTACACCTTATTAATTAAAGATCAAGAGAGATATCATTCGGATATGCTGTAAGCTGATTTGAAGGGCGCTCTGAATTCTTACCTCCAATTGCGTGCGAGAGGTGGTTTTTGGGGCTGGTATTTTCGTGTTGATATTCTTCTGAAATCATACTTCTCAATTAGCACACGCTACTGTCCTTTATGAAAATGTAACGCAAGTCTCTACACGCGTGTCAAGTTTTCTTTCTTGTATGTTATAGGTATATAATCGTGCAACAACTACAACTCTTGTGACGTTAAGCTCAGAATTGCGAGGAATATGAGAAAATTTCCTAGTCAATATCAAACAAACAATTACTAATTTTCATCTAATACACAAAAACCAATGATTGCAATGTAAATTTTCTTATTTGAATATTCGTTGTTCAATTGATTTGATGTTATTAACTTTCAAGTAGAAAATAAGTAAATTTCTCTTTGAAAATATTCAAAATGTTATGACTCTCCTGATTTAATCGTTATAGTGAGTCACAGAAATATTCGTACCTTCTCAATTGAACATTGAACGATCGATAGTTGTCGGTGTAAATTCTATAATCATCAATTTAGTACAGCAGTTAATTAGCATTGACAAGAATTTTAGAAAGAAGATGTGAATCGTCCTGCAATTGGCGATAATCCGAGATTGCGATCGTTTCGAGACTACTTCTGTGATTTACTGCACGTTCCTCGTCCATCCAATAAAATCTCAAACTCATTCAACATTTCCTCGGTGAAAGGTGACCTTAATTCCACCATAAATCCAATTAAGAAATAAAACTCACCAGCTGAGTTAACCTCGCTTTAAACTCGGGCGGATAATTGTCGCTCTCTTCACGCTCGGCGGTCGCTTTGCCGTTCCCAAAGGTTTTGTTGCCCCTTCTGTAGCTCTTTACCGTGGTTCCAGCCACTGTAGAACTTTCATCTATTGTTTGCAGCTTCTTAAAGCCTCTCCTCGAGCTGGACGTGGTAGAACTTTCCGTGGTAGTCGTTGCAACTTCCGTGCTGGTTGATTCTTCGTTCGGCGGTATTACTTCGTTCGTTTGATCCCTCGACGAGGGCACGATCGTTCTCGAAGGATTCGCGGTGTTGTTAAAGTGGCCTGGTCGCCTTCTGAGCGTCCAGCCTGGATTTCCGTTTATCGGGGTGTCGTTCTTCCACAAGATCGTCTTTCTAGGCTGCGTCGCGTTCGAAGATCCTTCCGGCGAAGGTTTTCGACCTCTGAACCCTAGTCCGTAATTGAAGAAGTCCTCTTTCTGTTTCCGACCGCCTCTGCCCCTTCCTCGACCTCGTCCCGACGCTTCGGTCGTTGAAGTGGACGTCGGCGATGGTCTCGACGTGGATCTTGAACTTGAAGTAGTCGTTGGTGTCGCTGGTCTTACGGTCGTTACCTCAGAATCGATGGTTGTTACGTCGACTGTCGTCTCTGGCGCGACAGTTGTGGTAACGTCTGTTCGAACAATTGAATTTTACGAGCTTAGAAATGTTTAATACTTCTGCAAACTAAATTACTGAATGTAGCAATACCAAAGTCTTAACGCACTTGCATTTTAATTGAGAAGATAAAAGAACCTTTTCACGCGCCGTTAAAATTACTATACAGAAATTTAACCCAGCAAATTATGAAACGTTCTTTTGGCAGCAAGATTTTATTTGAATTAGCAAGTTATCTCACCCGTGGCAAGAGGCCTGACGACATCCGATCTCGACCTGTTTCTCGATTTTCCACGCAGGTCCTGACTGTCCTGTCCACGACTTTCCACGACTCTTGAAACACCGTCAAGAACTCTCGATCTCCTCTCGGAAGGGCTTCTCTCTCCGGCCACTTTGCGCTTCGCGTCCCTCTCTGGAGCATCGTTCGAACCAGATTTCACGTTATTTTCCAAATTTCTACCCCTGGATCTCGATCTAGACTCGGTCACGGAATTCTTCTTGCCGGTCTCGGAACTTCTCGAACGATCCCTGGAAATCGTACTTCTCCTCGAGCCAACGACCTGTTCGTTAGCCTCCGTGGTCGTCGTGGAATCGCCGAACTTCGAGGAACCTCTTCGAGACCCGGAGGAACCTCTGGACGACCCAGCAACCTCAGAATCGTTCGATCGTCCGCGATTCTTCGACCTTTCGGACCCTGTCCGACCAGACCTGGATGGCTCTTTAGTGTCCGATCTTCTTTGAGCAGACTCATTCGTTACTGAACTCGAAACAGGATTTCCGTTCACCACGAGCGGTATGTCAACTCTCACGCTCTCGGACTCCGACAAAAGAGTATCCGGACCTCTTCGAGTAACGGAATCATTCTCCGTGTTGTTCGCTCTCGATCTGCCAGATCTGGTACTCCTCTCGATCCTCTCTGTCGTCGATCTACCTCTCCTGTACGACGTTGTAGTAAAATCATCCTCAAACTTCTTGTTGCTGTGCCTTCTAGACGTGGAAATCTGCGTCTTCAGGTCTTTCTTCGAGTAAGTCGTTTGAATCTTCCTCCCAGTTCTGGATCTCGACGGCTCCGTGGTTGCCAGGAACACGGATGGCCCTTTGTTGTCCAGTCTCTCGGTGACTCGCGAGCTGTTCGATCTTCCATTGGACGTTCTTCGAGAAGTTCCCCTCGACGTTTCCACCGAGACTCTCTGCTCGTTGTTCTTCGACCTCGTTTCTTCGTCGTTCTCGGGGAAATATCTTTTGCCGTTTCGTCTGTTAACCGCTGGCTCCGTCTTTCGAACTTCCTCGATCTTTTTGTCCGACGTTTTTCCACTTGACTCGTCCGCGACTTCGATCGCTGTCGATCTGCCGTTTCTTTCGGTGATTCCGGTCGTGATTTTGGCGATCGAGGGTTCACTTGAGCTTGATTCCGAATTGATCGTTGAAGCCTGGGTGGCTCCTTCGATGTTCGAGAACCTCCTCGATTGCGCCGATCTGTCTCGGTTCGCTCTAGATCTCGATAGCGACGAGGCTGACGACGCGGTGGTTGCTTCCTCCAGTGACTTGGAATTGTACTTCAAAGTACCGCGGTTCGCAGCTTTATGGTCGTCGGCCTGGACAAATTATTACCATTCGCGTCAATTATTTAATTATTCATTATATTAGTAGCTTATGGCTTAGTAGCTTTATTTGTCTTTCTGAAATAAAGTTTAAATTATTCATTATATTAGTAGCTTATGGCTTAGTAGCTTTATTTGTCTATATGAAATAAAGTTTAAGGAACAAGATGGAGTATTCTTTTCTCGATGCTAAATGAATATTTAAAAAAAATTGAAATGATAGTTCTAAATATATTTTTTACTCTCATTAGTTCAAAAACGTTACAAAGCTCGAACAGAATGAAAATAAATTTTCATACGTATTAAAAATTTATGCAGATAATATCGTAAAAACATTACGTACAAATTAATACAACTTCGATACTTAAAAATAAAATACTAAAACTAAAAATAAAATAAGAAATTAGTATTTCTTCTCCAACACTCTCTAAAGTTTTTAGCTGGAGTGTATGCGCAAGAACACGTGTCGCATTACGTAAAACCACGAAGATTCGATCCCTAAAAGCTGCTTGATACCGTGGACAGCGACTTTTTCTCTAAACAGCGGTAACCAACAAATGTTAAGCGCATTCCGACAGCAGAAGACCGATTGTCGTCACGGCAGCCTAATTGCACAAATTGTCCGAACAATGACCATTAACTCGACGTGGCCGCGTACGATGCTCGAGCCGGTGTTTTAAATAAATTAGCTGCACGCAGAGGAATTCATTCAGAACCAAACCCAGACTGCTTTCAGATTCGCATTTAAAAACATTCAAATTTATTCAAATGTATGCGTTACGCGATCTTCACCTTCGTGCTTAAGCCCCGTAATAATCGTCGCGACGACGAAAGGATAAGTCAGATTCTCAGTCGAACGATTTATTATTAGGCCGACGTTCGTTAGATCCTCGTTAGTGAAAATTGTCGTCCAGCCGGATATTTTCCCTTATTAAGTATAGGCTTTGAGATCGTGGACCGGTCGAATCACAGTTTACGATGCATTCGAACGCGACGAATTTCATTACCCGCTTTCCATAAAGCGACAATTACGCGAGTAAAGGACGTTGCGTCAGAGTTTCGAGCGCGATCGATGATCCTTTTGCAAGTCACAGTTGAGCATCGATCGATTAAAATTTTTAGCTTCGTCCGCCGGCTAATGCTAACGACTCGGGCTATTAATCGTCGAAAAATCGACTAGACCGCCAGTGTTTACGCGTTTAACTAGAAAATTTATAATTGCACAAATCCACAGACAGTAAATGTGAAAGTATCCAAAGTATGACACTCGTTATGACGTCTAATGAGCGAAACAAATCCCTGTTTAAGTTCTATTTCTTTAGTCGTAAAAATTCGCATTCAAATACATTAGCAATCATATATTTCCTGAATACAATAATTAATTATTACCGATTTATCGTCAGATTTGTGTAATTTTTCAATAATTTAATAATCTTGGAATAATTTTGTAATTATCAAATTATTCATTCAACCATTAATTACAATTAGTAACTAAGGCAATTTAATCGTTACTTGCGATTAACATCTAAAGTATGAGCTTGATCGTCAAGTACTGATTAAATTCTCGCTAAACTCTATCATAAATCCTGAAAAAATACAGAGATAGGCGACGTCGTTGTGGAGAGAAAACACCTTGCAGCGAACTCTTGCAGAGACGAGCTACGACCGGGTGTCGATCGAACGCAATTAGAGCAAGAACAAGCAAGAATGTCATGGCACGTAATGGGTGACATTTGCTTTGACGATCCTGGCGCCGATGAAACGAAATTAATGTCCTTAATAGGCTAACGGATAATTTTAAACGCATACGTGCTTGTTTTGTTCCGCGTATAGAGTACATTAATTATAGAAAGTACATCGATATACAGGGTGTCGTGGATTCTTGTTCAACAACATGGTTCGCGAAGGTATCGCGTGATGGTACAACATGAAAAAGGAAAGAAGAGTTATTACGTTTAAGACTTTGTTTTCGAGAAAATTGAATTTGAAAGTGTGCGTGTGCTTAAATTTGATTAATTTTAGACCGAAAAGGAAAGAAGCATAAATATATTCCCATGAATATAAGTCAAAGTAAAATGAAATCAAAGAAATGGAAGTCAAAAATGAGATTTTTTTTCACAAGTGGCTTTATTTCTTAGAAAATTGAATTTAAAAATTTATGAACTAGAAAGTTCGAAGCCTATTCTCTTGAAAATGGGATTTTAAATGGAAAAATATTATTCCACGTTCTTCGTTAATTATTCCTGTTGAGGTATATTTCAAACAGATGTAAATTTAAGCACAGGTATTCTTAACAAATTTTCAAACTCCATTTCCTCGTGAACGAAGTCTTAAATAAGAAAATGTTTTTCTTCTTGCTCGTCATGCGAATGAAAAGTGCGGAGAAATATCGATACTTTTAGTTGGAAAAAATATACGTCCATGAGAAGAAGCGAGAAAAACAGAGAAACAAATGCTGATGGATTGTTATTACATCAGGAAGAGAGAACAGGTTCATGAGAAGAAGTTCATGAGGTGAAAGTATCGCGATTGAGGAAGAAGCAAGAAAATTTTCAGTTGCTTTGATTTTTTGGAATAGCGTTGCTTCGTGTGCTTGAGAAGATTGTGAAGGCGAAATTGTGAAATATTATAGTGGGTTAATGGTTTTGAACGATGCTACACTGCAGTTAAATGTACATCCAGCAGTCATTAATAATATACTCTGCAATTGCTGAAATTACAGGTATGTGCTTGTGACTTAAATCAATCATTTAAATGTTCGTTTCCACGAACTGGTATTTTTCTGATCGCAGTTAATCGCGAAAATTATATCTATAGTAAATTGGTCACGGTACATATCTACAATAAATTGCTGTGTTTTATCGGAAATATATTAATTAAACGACCAACAGATAATCGCTTACAATGTCTAACAAATTAACGATTCAACGTCTCATCCTTAAAACAGGTAACCGGTATTCATCCCAAATTAAAGTCATTGCCTGTCCAACGACAACAAACTTTATAAATAGATTCGTGACTTCATTTACTGATCATTAAGTCACGAGATTAATTTGCCGAAAAAGAATCCTGACTTTACGATCTTTCATTCTTTAAGAACCCACAATTTTTGTCAATTTAATCACGATTTGTCAATTATGCGATATCCAGAAGTGCAGAAATACACATGACACGTATAAAATGCTCAAAGTAAAGCAGCCATTTTTGTACAATTTTTAATGGAGCGATTTCAGTTTCAAAATTTTAGTTTTTTAATCAAGCCCATAAAAAATATACCAATTAAAAAAAGAAAGTTAATTTTAACCTCTTTGTAAATTTTCAAAGAGATTGATCGACCCAGACGAAAAAGGATTTCGCGAAGTAGAATGCTGAAAGTAACGCTTGCTGCTCCGTTATTATTTCCTTTCCGAGTAGTTGAACATAATCTGAAATAGCAGCATTCTAATTTTCCGTTGCGTTGACCATGCCGCCAGGAACTTTGTCCATTAGTCACACTTTTTCAATCGCGATAACGAACCACAAGATGGTCTCTCGAAGCTTCTCAAAAGTGGAGAAAGAACCGAGTGATTGATAAATTTCGACTTTCAAACGATACGATTTTCCATAGACGGATTTTTAGTTCAACGGACAATCTATTCTTCTGGGAATGAATCACGTTGCGAGTATCACGCGCGTTACAAAACTAATTCGCTTGGTTCTTTGTGCGCGTGAAACAATGAGACTATGATTAAAAGTGAAACTGCTAACGCAACGTTGTGATAACATTAGCGATGGTTCAGGGTGAACATTTTAATGCGTCAATATCGTTCCATGCACAGTCGTTTTAACCTATTGCGTACATCCTGTGACGGTGTTTAAAATTATTTCCTCTATCAGTTCGATGTGATGATAATTTCTTATTGCTAGACCGTGTCTGAAAATTTTTATAAACTGTTTCATGTCAATATTAAAATTATGACAATGTATTTGTTCTTTCTGACATTATGTTACATACATTAAGTTACATACGTATTTAATGATACAAAAAATATGTTTCTTTTTATCTCTACATTTTGATTGTTGCCCTTTTCAGCTCGCGAACAATCATTCCTTAGAAAAATCGAGCAAAATCCAACAAATCAATGATATTTAGCTAACGAAATTCTTTCCCTTCCGACAAAATCACGCTGTCACGCAATGATGACGCATTGACGACAAAAACGTAAGCATTTCCGTTGCTCACGCGAATGACCTCCGCGAGCGCGGGTCAAGAGGCCGTATTTACCCAAGGATATTTTCAAAATTACAATACAAAGACAGTGACAGTTGTAACGTGGCTTGGCGTTCCAGTTTCGTTTATCCTTATCTGCCTGCAAGGCACACGTAGGCATGGAATCGACGCTGAAAGTAAAAGTCGGTGTTTCACGTCACGTTACCTAGTCAAGCATGCAGCCGAACTCGAGAACAGCCTTAAACACGGCTGGCTGAATGCCCGGCTAACTACTGTAAATAGACCTGCAAAATAACCTCTCCGCCGAGTTTCCCGAGCACGAAACACTTCTTTCGCGACATTTTTGCTAAATCGGTTGAAATCGGTCAGAGTGATCCAAAAACGAATCGTTTCACCTGCTCGAACGCTTGTAGCTACTTTTTATAAATATATTGTGTGTTTTACTCGACGCAATATGTTCACATTCGCGTTCGATACAAATATACTGCGGTTAACTCGTTCAAAAAAATCTTCAATTTATTATCGCAATAACTAACATCTTATAATGAAACCAGCTTTATACCTCAATATTTATTTTATTATCACTAAAATAAGTTGCTCATTCCATGTTCGGAAAACTCAGAAACATTAAAACGCATTAAATTACGTTATTATCGCGTCAATTTCAATCATTCAATCAGATAGCCAAATATAGGTCCTACTGAATATGTTAACTTTAATAATGATATTTTGCCGAAAAATTACTCTATAATTATATTCGTCAGTTAGCCAAATATAGATTTTACTGAATATGTTATCTTTAATAATGATATTTTGCCGAAAAATTACTCTATAATTAAATTCGTCGATGAAACTAAATACAACATTACAAATTTATATTTATATTTCTGCAAAACTGAATCCATTGTCCCTAGTTTGTCCTATTAATGTAAAATAAATTTATTTAAACGAATAATAAATAAATTTCTGACTGAATATACGTTAAATAAACATTAAATATCTCATTAATTCCCCTATATCTCAAATTTTCAAATTGTTTCAAATTTTGTCAACATAATTACAATAGGCATCTTGTATTGATTGATAATCTTAATGAAATTTCAAAACGTTCTATACAACACACATAATATAGGTATAAAATGTCGTGCAGTAAAATGTTCCTAAATGCCTCATTAAGTAATTATAATGCAAACACGAAACACGAAGCTATACTTATTTATACGTGCACTTTAAAATGTCATCCGTTTTTATCAATGGTTAAATGAAAGTTAATACCGAGTTCATCTCCGATCAGAATTTCATCGTAATTTGTGCAACTAGTGTTCCAATATTTTCGTGAAGAGAGGAGCGAAAGTACCGGTATCGTGTCGGTCGGTTCTTTCGATCGTGAAAGGTATTTTCTCAAGCTCCGATGAAACGAGAGACGAATCTCGATAAAAGCGACTCACTTTCGCTGAAGACGCGTAACATGGAAGCTTCCACTCTATTAACTTGGCTCTATCAACTTGAGAGATTCAAGCGAACAAAGTTCTTCAATCTGAGAATCGAAAAATTGCTGGATTATTACGCGAGCTACACTCATTCGACGAAAAAAATATTGATTTCACGGTTGAGAAACTCTCTCTTGATATTTACGTCGCGTTTAATAATAATTACATCTTAGCCGCTGTGAAATTTATTAAACGTTCTCGCTGCATTTTAGGAACATCTAATGTCGGTTATACGATTTCGCAAGCTGAAACTAGTTTGAATATTTTGTGACTGGTTCGTGTATCTCAGAACAGTGCTTTCCATAAATGTCTTAGCAAGGATCGCTGTTTTCTACTGCAATGATCAATCAAGCTTTTTGGTGGCCTCGATTTTGACACTGTACACAGCTCAAACCTCCAACGAAAGAAACCTACGATTGTAAATCCAATATTAAAATTTCTACAAAGAGTTGAGGCCATTCTGCTAATTTCAGTGCTATTTAGATTATGTTACTCAACGCTGCCGGTGTATCGGAACTAATTGAGAGATTTCGAAACGTACATTGTTCCTTAATTCCAGAATTACTACGAAACTACGTAAATTTTCGAATTCTGTCTGGTTGGAACAGCCGATACCATTAAATTGTTCTATGAAAAATGACGAATTGCTCAATCGGATCGCTCTGTCAGCTCTGACGTTGAAACTTTGCAAAATGGCCGCGATCTACCTTCAATCTTATCTCGTGTAATCAAACCAATTTATCTCCAACCTGTAGAGCGTAAACTATTAAATCACTTGGAGCATTCTATGAATCCTGGGAAGCCATTAATTATATTCTCGCAATCTGTCATTAATAACGGAGATTCTTGACGTTTCACCCTCGAGCGAAATGAGGTGTAGCCGCGGATCCCTTTGAAACTTTCAGCAAGGATGGCCGAGATTACACGAGGTTGAAAAATCGCGAGCCGCGTAGGGAAATTAAATAACAACACGGGGCATTATCGTTTCGTCCTACGTCGCAATTACGTCCACGCTCGAGTTTCGAAACGAAGTTGAGACAAGTTTCCTTTATTTGACGCAAACCAGTCAGAGTGACAGCTCAGATCGGATCTGCATAATTGTGATATACATATTCGCGAAAACAAAAAAAAAAAACTAAATCTGTAATTAATAGGAGAAACATCGAAAATGCTAATTTGTTGTTTTCTAGCCTCTGATTTTACCCATTTATCGTGGAATTTTAGAAACTATTAAGAAATAATTTCAACTGTTATTATTGTTTAGATAATTATTTTTTAAAATGATTATTATTTCTTAAATTATGAAAATTATTTTTTTAAATGATTACTAGCAATAACCATTATTTAGAAATTATGCGTGGTAGAAATTATTACACTTGAAGAACCGATTCGTCAAAAAGTAGCAAGTAGAACTCAGAAACTTTGTCTTATGCTTGCATTAACCGGGCTAAAAGTGCACGAAATTCATACAGGCAAGACAGAATTCTAAATATTAGGTTGTCCCATAAGTTTTTTCCGCGCCACGCTATGAGTGACTCTAAGTGGTTGTGTTTATATAAACATGCAGGCTTATCTCTTAGCCGTTTATGACATCGGTTTCA
>KQ435794.1:11101793-11142235 GCA_001276565.1 Melipona quadrifasciata | reverse complement strand
AAACTTAAACAATTTTGGAAAGAGGGCATAATGAGGCTTCCTGAGAGATGGAAGAAGGTTATAGAACAGAACGGTTCACATATAACATAATAAAATCCATCTTAAACAAAAAATATCGTGTATTCATTTCGCATCAAAAAAAAAGGGAAGAAACTTATGGGACACCCTAATATAATAATTCTACACTACGATTCTCTTGCATTCTCTTTTTCCTTGCGTTTTTACAATCATCGTTAAATTGCAAAAAGACCGACCCAGAGAAACGATCGATCCTTAAAATGACCCTTAAAAAAATATTGAAATCAAAGTGCAGTTTCCAACGACGTGTGCGTTTCGTTCAATTAATTTTTTCTCTCTTCCCTTTCATCGCCGCGATGATAAAAAATCAGCGAGAAGCGATCTTGGATTTTTTCCACTCGAGCGTAACAATAAAAGAGAGTCTTGCAACACGGGATACCTCCCCTGTGTAATTACAAATTGCCTGTTTATTTGCGTAATTGGAAGATACGGAACGAGATTCTCGCTGGTTAAGGGAATCTTCGCTTCGAACTATCGCCCATTGGTGATAATTGCAAACGTATTATGCGTCCCCGGTGATTATGAACATGCAACGGAATGTGTAACAATCCTGCAAGCGAAATGGCAAACGTAATTGGATCTGCACGATGATTTAAAGAATAAATGATAACCGCAGCTTCGGTGTGAAAGATTCGCTCGATTCAAACGTGTGATTATTGCGCGATGGAGTAACGTCGTTACGCGATTAACAGGTTAGATACGATTTATTCTCAATTTAAAAAAAAAGCGAAAAAATAGATTCGATAATACGTTGCACAAAGCAGTTGATGGACGTGCACGAGAGGCAGAGTAAATATCACGGATGAAAAATGTTACATTCTTGGCAATTCCGTTTGAGAACGTTTGAGAAAGAAGATTCTACATTTTTGTATCGCACAGTGCACCAAGCCTGAAGTTGAAATTATTGGAATTGCAAAATGAACCTCGAATTTTATTCTGTGTAATTGGCGTAGATGAATAAATTTTAGGGTCAGACGTTGACTGTCTCTTGCTTAATCGCGAATGTTCACCTATACGTGCGAAATTTTGCAAACTACTTGTAAAAACTGTAAAAAATATATCGTAATATTTATGTAGCAAAACCAATTTCTAGTCAGATCACGTGTCATTAGTTATGTTATTTGTAGCTGGCTAATTACTACATCATGTCAACTACAAGGCTGAACTGTCGCAATTCTTATTTGCATGTTACAGTCTCAATCCTTATAGTCAAACTACCTAATTAACTAAACCTAAACCTTTAACACAACGATACACTAACATTGTATGTCAACTAGAGAATTGATCCCAAATAAAAATTTGCTTCATCTATTTTGGAAATGTTACGTATTCTCACACGTCACGTAGATTTTGTAAATTTTTAAAATTCTATATTAACCATAGATTATGTTTCTCGTGCCTCAAAATCCTTCGCAAGTATCAACGTATAGATGTATCAATTTTTATGGGTGTTAAAGTGTATAAATCTTGTTTGTACCTATTTGTGTCGTCATTAATACGTGCAAATGATTCGCACAATCAAAAAATGATCCAGACCGCCTGTAATCATTTCCACCCAAACTTTTATTAATTTTTTCAATCCTACGCGTCTCCTATACAGCAGCGCGATAATATCGGGCGGTGCAAATTATTGAAAAAGCATATTACGTTAAAAGCGGTGAGAGGCTGATTCGTATTTTCGAAAGTGGTCTGCTTTACCAGTGTTGAAACAGTTAGCAAAGGACGCTAAACAGGATATCCATAATCAATTTTTTTTTCTCTTTGAAAATACGTCCCCAGGTATTTCAGGTCAGATCTACGTCGATTTTAACGTTGATTTAAATAGATAAAATCACTACTCAAGTAGTAATAAGTAGTAATTGTTATCTCATTTCAATTTGTTTCAAGAATTATGAATAAATGACGAAGGAAGGGCAAAGATTTCGAGAAGGTCCATGTACAGAAATTATTAACTAAAGACTAAATTTGTATATTAAAGTACACAAAATACAGATGTTGTTGTTGTTATTATAACTATAATTAGAATAAATTTCATTCGCTTTATCGTACATATGCAGTAAGAGTAATTCACAAGACTGTGTTTTTTGATTCATTCCTACCTTTTGAAATTTTAGAAAAAGATTTAGCTTCAACTAACGAATTAATCGAGATCCAAAGTGTCCAAACCTCCTCCTTCCGTTTCAAACATTTTAGATGTCTCATTCACTTCGATCCTCTTTTCAAAAATAACTTACATTTCGCGCGCACATTGTGCTTTAAGTATCCGAAATTACCGTCATCAATTTTCCCCGAAACAAAAAATTAAACGTGTCATTTCTGAATACTCGCGAACCGCTTTCAACCACTGAACGAGATAATTCAAGGAGAACGATACCCGAGCGCATTGTCCTTGGATTTCGACAGGGTTTCAGCCTCTCGGTTTTGCATCTCAATTTTGACGTACTTTCACCGTTTAAACATCCGACATCGGTGAATCCGCAAGACGATCGATTATCCAGCGGCCAAGACTGCGAAACACCGTTGAAAGCTCCCAAAGCCAGACGACGATTATCACCGACTCAACCATCTCGATTTAATCAACAAGAATGCTCTGGCAAGAACGGTGAATTATTCATGGGATTATTAGTGATTTTCTACGTCGCTTGACTCCGAGACATGAAAGCGATTTCACCTAATCAACGTTTCTCACTGCAACCATCGGAAGACGATGGCGGACAGTCTTGCAGAGATGAGCGCTTTGTGACTGTTCAACCAGATCCCAAGATACTACCTTGATTTCTATACCACGAAATATTAATATATGTTACAATTTGGAAAAGATTACTCTAAAAGTCACTCTATCGGTTCTATAAATATGAATATAGGTAATGTAAAAACTTTCACGAATTTAATTTAATTTAATTTAAAATTTAATTTCGGTGTTAATAGTGTCGCTACGATACGATTGGTCTGATCGAAACTAATTTATTGCTGATCGATTGTTTTTACAGAACCGAATCAGTAGTTTCAAGATCAGCTATTATTCACTTAGATGCTATTAGTCAGTCGAAAGCTTCGCAAAAAGTTTAAATATTTTTCTTGTATTTGACATCAAGTCGGCAATCAAGAATAAATGGAACAGTAATAAGTAAAGACTTTAATAAAGAAGAACTTTAATCGGACGTCGTAGCGATTGAACAAGAAATTAGTGATCAGATTGATCCAATAATACATTTGATGGTAAGGTTACGTAAGATATCTTTATCGATATGGGTTACACAAGCTACATATGTACAAGTGACCCAAAAAAATAAATTCATAAAATCCAAGGTGTGGTTCTCGTTGGCCCAGTAAAATCCACAAGATCCTTTCACGCACGATATTTTGGGTATCAGTTTCTATCGATTTCTCGTTCCATAAATATCAAAGTAATCTTATGTGATATTAAATGAAGTAACTCAAAAAACAGAAATAAAATAATTTGCAAATATTTATAGAGGTATACCGTAACTGATTTAATTGTGTTTTCTTGTAAATAAATACGTCTTTCTTTTCTCAGAACCTCTAAACAACTTTTAAACAACTTGATGAATAATAAAATGTTTCGTATACTTGTTCACTTTTAAAGAAGAAATCTAACATTTTTAATAATCCTTTTTAATTCTCCTTTACGCTCGAAATTTGCAGATGTGGATGTAGATTTTTCTGACTGACTACAAATTTCAATTTTGATACCTAAATCGTATCCCATTAGAAAATACAATGACCTTTAACACAATTTCGAGCCTCAAACTAAAGTAGCGTCAACTTTCTATTGAGCCCCAGGCAATAGTGCACTTCGTCATTTATTTCCATGCATGATTTATGATTTGTAAATTCACCAACGTTCCTATTATCTAGTAGGGTGATCAAAACACATTGGCGAAGGTACTGTGAGAAATGAGACGCTAAATGAAAAATTTATAAATACTTCTGATAATTACTTCCTCATCTAAATGGAATACTCGTATTATTAATTTTATCGGTTGCAAACAAATTGCCCTTATTATGATAATTTATAGACACATGAAACTAGGACTTTAACAATTCACAACAGAATTAAATTGCCCACTTAGTTTTGAAATTCTAGTTTATGACGAACAGCGTGATATACAAAATCAAATCAACTGTTCTAAACTACTACAGTTGTTTGTAACTCGTCAGAACCATTCGAGAGTTAAAGAGTAATGACAAAAAAAAGAAGTGAGTTAATAAACGAAATATGCAAAAAAAAAAATGGGATACGTATATTTGTTATTTAAATGATCAATGCGACAACAGGTATAATTGAAACATTACGCAAAATTCTCGTTCAAGGATATACTTTTTCAGTTTAAAGTTTAACAAGATGCAAGAGCAACGAGTTAATTGGCATGATTTAAAAAAGCATTTAAATTACTTTTTCCAGCGCTGAGAGTAATAAATTAAAAATATTACATTGACGCATATAAAATATAATTTTACATAATTTCTTTAAACTATCATAGATTTCCAATATCATTTAACTTTTTATTTCATTTTATTTCAGTATTCCAGATTTCTGAGAATTACCAATTCAAAATATCTTGGAACAGAACTGTTACAATTTTTTCATTCACAAATTTACAAATTTCTCAGAAATCATTTATGAATGAAAAAATTGCTTAGGAATTAAAAAAGTCCCCAACTTCCCTCAGATGTTAAATTTATGTTTCTAGAAACCTAACCTAAACCTTATAGCCTCAAATATTTCCAAATTTAAGTTCATATGAGAAAATCACATTCAAAATATCGCAATTCCTTCGAACATTTAATTTAATGTCATTCACAGTAAATTTCTCCTCATCAAATCGTTAATTGGAATTAATATAATTAACGACTGAACAAAATTTAGTGGATGCCAAAATTGGTATGCCAAAGTCATTTTGTATGCATCAAACTAATACGTATATATGAACAAAATATTTTATGTTCATTAAAATTGAGACTGTGTTTGATAAAATAATCGAGCAAACTATCAAATAACCCACTTAACCCACTTTCTGCATCTTTCGAAGACTTCTTGACATTTATTATGTCATTCCACATCTCGTTCACCGCACGTGTTCAGAATTATACGTCTTACGCAAAACAGCATCTGTAGAAATTAAGAGAGAAAGCAATATTTGCATTTATGTTTCATTTTTTTCTAGTTTTAGAGATTTTAAATATTACAGGAATGTAAGAATTGTCAAGGAGAAGCGACTTAAAGACCGACGTGGAAGGGATCGATTATCGCGTCATATTACATGATCACTTTCGACTTAACTATCACTTCCGACAGGCAACTTCCGTCTTTTCTCTCGGCGTCGATTACAAACCAAAAATCTTAATAAACGTTCGATGAATAATATTTGTTACTAAACTGCGGATTTTTAAGCGCTTGTAGGAAATTTTTAAAATACAAAATTGCACGTGATATGAGAAAGTATGTAAAATATCCAAAATACAGTGTCTTTTACGTAAAAGTAAAAGAATTGTCCACCGAGACTATTCTACTTCTTTAATTATACTTTTAAAGATATGAATGTGCATTAATAATATTAATATTCCATTAAGAATTTGTTTTACTGATTTCTTCAAGCTAAAATTTTTAAAACACACGTGTCATATGATACGAACAGCTGAAAATTTAAATACGAGATAATCCATTTTATAAAATCCATTTTAAAAAAATTGAATCATATGCATGCAATAAGAGCAATGAATAGATATGATATTTTTTCGAAAGAAAATTTCAAATTAATACTTTATATATGCATAAATCAAATAACATTTTTTCTGTTTCGTCTAAAATGTGCAGTTATATTATACATTCAGTCCTTGTTAATTGTAATTCAGTTTTGTGAAACTACGTTTTACCTTTCAAACTTTCTTTCGGCTGTCACACAAAATAGATGAGCGTTGTTAATCTTGTCTAGTGTAAAAGTTATTCATTATCATGCATATAAACATTTCATAGATATCAATTTGAAACTCTTTTCGCGTTCACACAGGCAAAGTACTAACTTTATTTTTGGAACGTTTTTAAATTTTTAGCGCCGAAGCACTTGAGACCGAACTTTTTATATTAAAAATAAATTTCCTTAAGAATTGATTTTTTGAACTGGCGTCATTAAATGACAAAAGTATTTTTTATAGAAACCAATGTGATTACTCCAAGGATATATGCCATTAAATTAAAGCTACGCTCACAATGATATAATACATTCGCTACTTATTTGTTTATTTTCGAATTTAAATTTTCAAAGGGATTTAAAAAAAAAAAAATTGTACATATTATCACCAATTTCTCCACTTTCTGTCTCGTGAATTTAATCGATTTGGCAAATGAACGACTCAATTTGCAACCCGACCATTCTGCACGAATGCTAAACCGTCCTCAGCATAAAATTTAGAAGGAGTCCTCCTGTTTGCGACCACTGGGAGCACTGCAAATTGCAATTCTAAACTAGTCAAGTCGTTATAAATTATGGAAATCACGGCGTTAGTATGAATTATGCAAAACTCGCGATCCACACGTTACGCCTAATTCCTGATCCAGCTAAATCGGGCTACAGATTATCATAATCCTATGAATTATGAAACTATAACATGCTAATACACGATATTACATTTTCAGGTATTCCACGTTGAAATCGACAGCTAACTGACTGGTGTTGTGGAACCGAGAATATGCGTTGCTTTCGATAAAGTCGAGAAAATCACACTGGAGTTACTCGTCAGATTAGAATTATTTATTCTTTCGTCGAATTCAGAAAAACTTGATACGATTCAAAACTGTAAGCTGATGATATATAATAAATTATACAAGGACTATATACTGAAAACCAGTTACGCAAGGACCAATAAAATCTTAATCTAATTACGGATGTTACAGGAGAGAAGGTTGTAAACCAAACGAAAAATCGAATGAATTTTCCAAGGATTTTTCACCAAGTATGACGAGTGTGGACATAAATTGGATTGCTTTGTAAGCAACTTGGTTTTCGTCAGAGTCACATGTTCGAGATATTTATACTGAATTTTCATTGAACGTATGTTTGAAATAAAACTTTAACTCAACTTCTATGTACATTTACAAATTGGTTCTGAATTTTAGCAGTATAATCGTGACAACTGTATCTCGATACAGCGTTGATAAAATGTTGAAACATAAAAGCTCTTCTATACCCATGGAATATAGACAAAGGATTTTTTAAAAAAATTCTTTCCTCGACTCTTCTGTATTCCGCGTAATATTTTAAAAAATATCTACACGGCGGTTTTTCGCGAAGAACGAACCGATTTCAGTCCTAAAGAATGCCGAACCTACCGAGAAACAGGAAACTAACCAGCACGAGGAAGTGGTGTGCAATAACAGAGCGAATGCGCGATGAGAACCAACGATTAGCTTTGTTTCTGACAAAAAAAAAGAAAAAAAAAAATGAAACTGAAATTAAAGGTAAATATCGCGCGGTCTCGACACGCAGGCAATCAGCGTTAAAACTGCAAACTGAAATTGCGGGATCGCGCACGAGCGTGCGTGCAACGTGGAAAAAAAAAGAGATCGCGCCGACAATGGTGAAAGAAAAGTGAGGAAAATTGAGGAGACAGCGGCTGGTGGATCGACGCGGATCACTTTTACATCGGTCAATTGCCGGGAAATCAAACGAAAATCTGCCCGGCCGTATGAAACGCGAAATAATTGCGCCCGCCGGTCGTTTCTTTATTTTACCTTTGTGTGCTGCTCTCGATTGCATGCGAGGTTACAAAGGAACGCGGAAACGCACACGGTGTGCTGCTGCGGCGCTTCTGAAATGGAAACGTTTCTTCTGGTCGAATCGTCATAACGAGACGTACGAGCAATTTCAGCAATAATAACTTCCATAGTATGCTTGGGGGGGAGGAAGAAATATTAAATAATAACTAAAATACAGATAATCTTGTTACGTAACGTTTTGCATTGTTTGTCGTCAAATAATTAAGCACTGGGACGATTCATGGAAGAAGTGCACGTACGCTCCGGCTTGGAAATTTTAAGCAGATCAAAGAAATAACGACTTCTCCTGGCAAATCAATATTATTTTTTCATATCACTGAAATTTTAATCAATGTAGAAATTCATCTGGCTCCTTTTTTTTAGACAATCTTGCCATTTATGCATTGATGTTGGAATTATTCTGATATAGGAAGTTGTTTTTGGATTATCCGGGATTATTCTTATATTTGAGAGGAATTTTCAATTTTTCAATTTTTACATCGCGTTACTCTTGGTCAGATACATTTAAATTACTATTGGTAAATTTTTAATTGAAAATCGGAAAGAATATAGGTATTGTTTCTTCCAATAATCCACAATTTAATGCAAAGACAGCAAATTAATCTCCACGTCCAATAATTATATTTAAAGATCAAATTTTGACTTTCTGAAGAAAGTGAAGGTCGCTCCAAACTTTTGTACGAGAGTGTATCATGTTATTTGCTACGTATAGAAGTTGCTTCTTCGTCGAGGTTGAAAATGATTAAGAATCTCCAAAACGTGATGAATGACACAAAGTATAAACAAGAATGTTCCTTGATGTTCCTAATAAAATTACATTTAACGCTCGATGCACGTAAAAAGCTAATTTCACGTCGAGAGTTTTCGACTCTGAGCAAATGGAAACAAAAAAAGGATCGGGACGGTTCACACAGTTTCTAAACACTTTGCTGATAATTAGTAGTGTCGGGCGAAGAAAAGTACGAATACAGCAAGAAATGACGCGAGGAAAAAAGCAAAGAAAAAAGGAAAAATATAAAAAAAGAAATAAGAACAGCGCGAATTTCAGGAAGCTAGCCAACGTAAACGATGCAGAAGAGGCGCTTTCTCCGATGGAAAACCTGATTTAGATTACGCTTATACACTTGCTTGTGCAAGGTGCTGCATCCACCAATGTGCACGGTACGCTCGTACGTGCTTTTACACGACCAATAGACGCACGAAGGAAAAGTTGTTCGGCAAACACGCCGCGATTGACAAATGAACGTCATTCGCGATTCGTTGCACTGACATCATTGCGACGACTAGATCTACGATATCTGGAGAGACGAAGATTCGTCTCTCTCAACATTTTAAGAGATCCAAAAGAAATAGAAAGACGGGAACATCGATATTGCTTTTCTATTTGATTCGCGAATGATGCATGGAGAAACTTGAAAGTCAATTGCATGATATGTTGAGTGTTTGGAAAATAAAAATGTGTAGAAAAGAAACGTTTCAAACCACTTCATGAGATTAAATTATATGCCAAGATATACTGTAAAGAAAACTGCACGACTTGTACCCCAGTACGATACGAAAAGCCCAGAAGCAACTGTTCTGACTAGGAAATGAAGACGACTTTTTTGCCATAAAATTTTATTGATACGCAAACATTTGAATCGATAGAAAATAAATTACAGGCGCGATCGCTCAGTACCAGACAACGCCACTCCTACTCGAGGTCTACCCCACGCCCCCTCACGAATCACGTGACCCAAATTAACCAATCGCTAATTTTCGTTGCATCAGCGTTGCACCTGGAGAGGCCCGATTTTCTGGGTTACCCCCGCTAAAATCGCTTTCAATGATAATACGATTGTGAGAATACCAACGATGGATAGAGAAATTTGAAAGTTAACTGCGTGATATGTTGAGCATTCGTGTTAAAACAAAAATATAAGTATAAATAAAACATGTCAAATCATTTTGTAAAATCAAATTATAGGCTAAAATAGACCCACTATGGAGAGTATTTGACCAGTGAAATTTATTGCAATTTATTTTTATGAAAACCTACCATTCGATTGCAATCATGTCTGAATAAATACACACGTGATACCTAGAAAGATGGAGATGTGCGTTCGTGAACATTACTTTTTTATTTGACTCGCAAATGATATATGGTGAAAACATATATTGCGAAAAGATTGAAATGAAAAATTCGTATAAGAAAAAGATGACTGAAACCATTGAAATTAAATTATTCATTTCTCTACGAAAATTCTTGTGAAAATCTTCAAATTTGATTGCAATCTCCTTTCTAATTAGAATTGGAACCATAACCACCAGCAAACCACAAAATAATTCACCTCAGCGTGTTGTTGATGGCAATTGCTCGTGATGCAACAGGTTAGTAATGCAGTGGGACATATCGAACGTAACTACATCTGCAACAGGATTGAAGACAGAACATACAAATAAGCACCTGCTCTTGGTTTCAATCATTAACCGGTCTTTCATAATGGACACACACGCACACGAGACAGGGGAAAATTCTTCTTTGATCTTTCGTCGATTGGTAATTTCGTCGTCGTTGAAATTGTTAACGAAAGCAATTTTTCTTTAAAAAAATTTCTAAGATTCGAAATTGAAAGTCAAGTACGGTTATTCAGGTGAGAAAATTTCCAGACGACAGAATGTTGTTTTCCAATATCGAAGGGAACGATAAGAGTTACAGAATAAAAAACTGTCGTTTGAACATTAGTTTTCTACACGACTTAAATCGGATATTTTTTATCAGTCTTTATCACATATTAAAGCTCCTAGCAAACAGATAACTCAATAAAATACTATAAAATACTATTTATAATCTTTTGATTAACAGAGATAAGTTCTCACCAACGTCTTCAGCTTTTCGCCTTTTACGCGTTTCAGATTGCTTCACGCTTAATTCCTGTGATTATGCATTTCCGCGTGAAATCGTTACTTAACACTTACTTAACACTTGCGTATATTAATTAAATTATTATAAACACATGATGTCTCTTAGAAATATCATAAAAAGCAAAGTTTATGTAATGAAATTTCAATATTCAAATGTTGTAAATAACACTGTATGCACGTATATAAATTACAATAATCTATCGATCCACAATTCGCAATCAATATCTGAAAGTGTTAAAGTACTAATAAATATGAATGAAAGAAACGATTCGTATTAAGAAAAATTCACCAGCTTACCTTTTTTCGTCAAGCAAGTAACCTGTATAGCAAGCAAAGCAAATCTGCGAGAAACTATCGTGGATATCGCATTATGTTCTAATTTACTTCATGATCTAATTTGATATTGTTTTGCTAGATTATTCAGTAAGTTTCACGATTAATACTCCTGAGATTCCAGTCACATGCTCGAGAAATTCTCAAGAAATTGTCGAGAATATCGTTAAATAGAATTGGAACTAGCGCGCGATAAAATTTCATATGTATTGTATTTTATTAAATTGCATTTATTTACATGTGTTTCCCCAGATTTCTTTTTAACTCCTTCGTCTCAGACGATATGTGTAGTCAATATATACTTCCACTGAAAAGTTTTAGAACACTCTTTATTTTTCATGTTCAATATTTATTATGGACGGTAAAACGTTTAAGTTACATGTATTTTATAATCTTAAGATTCCTCGCGTTATTTCATAATTATAATTCTATAATGCTACTTTAGAATTATATTCTATTAATTATAATTTTATAATTTTACAATTCTACAGATTTTTGATTTTTGGTATTATTTCATTTTTCCAGAGTTGTAAGACAAATATGGTATACCTGCCCTAAGATTTTTTAGTAGGAGTCATTAGTATACGTATCACCATATTCTTTCAAGAAATAAATCTGAGGAATTAAAATTCCTCAAAAACCTATCGAAAAAGTTTCAACGTCGGTGTAAAAAGAACGACCCAATTAACAAACCTGCCTTGAATAAAAAAAAACTTTGCTCTGTAATGTATAATAAAATTAACAGAAGACAGTTCTCGTTAAACTAAAGAGATCGAGATATAAAACCGGAGATGACAAAAAAATTAATCAGACGAAAATAACAGTCTTCGACCTATTATTATCATACCTGATTTACTCTAAATTCTTTTCTCATTCAGCAATAATCGATCACGGATATCGATATCCTTCCGACGAAACTGATAACTGATAACGCTAGAAATCCCGCGACTAGAGAGTCGACAACCTTGTACCATGCACCCTGTTCTGCAGGACGATCAATACAGATTCACAGGCCGATATGCGAGATGCTGTCTTTCATAATTATATGCAACCAGCGAGATGTTTAATGATTACGAAACATCGTCGTCGAAGCACCATAAAAACTGCTCCAGATTAATAAACGTCTCTCTTTGCACAATCTCTCCCTTATGTGCAATAGCCTCTTCCTTTGTGCAACGCGACGTATCGACATGTCGATAAATATGGGTTCCGATTATGCAGAAGCTATTTATCCACGCTCTTGATGCATTTTGATCAGACGCTGGATGTGAACAAACGTTACTTTTTAATATATGCAATATTTGTTCGATCTGATGGTGTTGGATAATGTTTGCACGTACAGAGAAAGGAAATATTTGCCTGCGGCAAAGATTGGAAGTTAATTTGTACTTGTACGTTAACAAAGAAACAAATGACAATATTGCAAATACCTTTTTGCGTTTACATTGGACAATCATAGTATAAACCTCAAGTCGTTTATGCTATTATCTCGTCATCTGATATTTTGTTATTTAACCACCAGTAGCGCAAGAGATTTGCTGTGCCAGTTAAAAGAAATAATTGTTCGAAGAGTGAATAGAGGAAAACGTCGTTTGTGAGTTAGAGAGTAAATGTGACCTCAATCTACCTAGAAAATTTATTCCATAAACATTTATATGATTTACTGATTTTGTCTATCATTTTTTATTCGATATATTTGTTGTAACAATTTTTATTGATTTGCAATCGCTCGACGAATGATTTCCCAACAGTTGAAACGATCAGGTTCAATTAAAAATAGACAAATAGGCTACTTTTCTGATCGAACGATTAGAAATCGTTTCAACTGGTTGACATTGTATTTACACGAGCGACTGCGAACAACTCGATCCTTCGATCGAAAGTTGCTCGATACAAACGCAGCTTTAACAATTACATCCGCCAGATTTTCCCTTTGTATCGTTAGAAATCACCGAATGAAATTAATTCTCCCGAAGAAGCATTGCACGATTTGTAACGTGCAAACACTCGCCGTTTCATAACTATTCATTCACAAATAATCTTTGAAATGGATAGCACTTATATGACGACAGAAGAATTCCGACAGACTACGGAACACGATATAGCTTTCACCATAAATCACTTTTCGCGCAACTCGAGTTCGATCTGCCACGAATCATCATTCTTGCGCTCTGTTCATATAATTGTTCAACTTTCATTATTCAAGGTTGTGGCAACAACACACTATGGTAACAAAGATCGAAACGTTCCCGGAAAATCTGCATAATTTAAACATTCGAGCGAGAAGTAAATTCCTGTGTTTCTCAACGATCGTTTTATTACCTCGTGATAAAGTCGATCTGTGCAACCAAGTTAGACTGCTGTTGTATCATTATTATTATTATTATTGAAGCAGCTGTCTCGTTGACGAAACGAAATCCGCTGACCTCATCCTGCCGCTTCTTCTTTTCGCATTGCGATTCGATTGCGCAAAGCCGAGCAAGGAACACGAAGTGCCGTAACACGGGAAACAACGCCTGTAATAGATGTGTAATTTAGATTAAGGATTCGCGGATGATGTGCATTAACTTTCAGCGAGACCGGCCGACCCTCTCTCCTAAATGTTTCATCGACCAACGACCAATAAAGGAGCCATTAATATTTCCAGATTGCGTATTCGCACACAAAAGGTAAACCAATAATAGCATTATAATGTTTTGAAACTATATATTCTGTATTATCACTGGAAGTGATTTTAGCGGAGGTAACCCAGAAAATCGGACCGCTTCAGGTGCAACGCTGATGCAACGAAAATTAGCGATTGGTTGATCTGGGTCACGTGATTCGTGAAGGGGCGTGGGGTAGGCCTCGAGTAGGAGTGGCGTTGTCTGGTACTGAGCGATCGCGCCTATAATTTGTTTTGTATCGATTCAAATGTTTGCGTATCAATAAAATTTTATGGCAAAAAAGTCGTCTTTGTTTCCTAGTCAAAATAGTTACTTCTGGGCCTTTCAGTGGGACGAATCGTACTGGGGTACAAATTGTACAGTTTTTTTAATAAATCTCGACACATTTACGAAACACCAAACGAGTTCCTAGCTTGCGCTAACCTCTTTGTTGAATTGAACATGAGCCTCAGAGTTCATTTAACGTTGCGATGAGGCATTGACTGTTTGAATACTCTCTGCGAAATGTGATTATCATTGTTATTTATTGTTCTGTGTATATTTTGAGAATTGTCATACTGTCGTTACGAAATTATTAGCAGATTACATTCGTAAATTGTTTCGACGTCCTGAACGTATTTGTGAAAGGATAAGATTCCATAAAAACGTACTCTTTTCGATACCTTCCGATGCCCCTATTTATATAGCAAAATAATGAATATTCCGTGTTGTCGTACGAAACAAGACATCGCGGAACAAACAGGCATTTAACTTTTTCATCAATCATCAAACGCAAGTGGAACTAACCGTGGCGCAGAACAAACTACGGTGATCTATATTTCGCTATTAATGATACATTTAGAGAGACGCAAGTGCTTTTTACTACCATGGAAGTCGGTCACGGTTTATTTTCAAATTGCCCGCACGAACGAAAGCTTCAAAATGCCACTTTAAACTTTCGCGAAATGAAAATACGAAGTGATAAAAATTACAAGCGTTCGAACGTTCACGTTAGAATTTAAAGTTATCATCGTTGTAACCGCATTTCTCTTTCCGAATGTAAAAGCTACATATGAATATTCATCATTGGGAAAAGTGTAAAATGTGGTCGATATTCGAGTCGCGTAAAAACGGGAATAACTATTAATTATATGTCATACGTCGAAATTAATGTTAATATCGTCGCATCTAGGGTAATCACGGACAAACTGATCGTTTCAAGTCGAGTGTTTTTACGATCTTGGCGTACTTAACGAGCACCGGCGACACCGTATCGAAATTTAAGGCGGATAATCTTGAAAAATGCGCGTCGCAACGTATAAAGTTTAACAAACGGCTGATACCTGAGCACTTTGTACAACGGGTGGAACGAAATTCTCGACGATCCTCGAGAAAATTCGCAAGCTATTCAAAGATACAGAAAAATAATAGTTCCCCTTCAAATTAATCACGGATAAACTATCTATCTATTTTTTTTTCAATTGATTAAATACGCGTTTATTTAAATAACAGAATGAAATGATCGAACGAGAATTCAATTCTCGAAGAAAATTGACTAAATTTCACAAGTACGCTCTATTTGTATTTTCATACTTTCTGCTCTTCTCTGTCTATTATTAAAATTCCTACAAACACATGACAAACCACTTTATCAACCCTAGAGTTCTTCTCGAGTCTAAGGGAGTATCATAATCCAACAGATATCATTGAAATACACATAAGTTTTTAGTATGTAAAATAATTTGCTCCTCATGTTCCTCGCTCTCCGCAAAGAGAAAAGGAAAAGAAAGATATCCGACAAGTGAGTTAAATGAGCTTGGTACATTAAATTCTCTGAAATAAATGTAAAACTCGGAGAGTTTTTCCATCGGGACCGCAACTCGAAACAATGTCACCGTCCAATGACACGCATAATCGCGTCCGGTTGAACCCTCTCTACTCTCGTTCAGCGATCCAACAGGCCAAGACCTAGCCGTCTCACGCACGGCTCGTCATGCGAAAATATCTGCGCAAAATTTACGAGCACCCGATGTATTATATTATTTGCCACGAGAGACCGGCGGCGCACGACTAGGCGTGGTCCACGCGGACCTGCAGCTCTCCTTTCTTCCTTTCTTCTCCTCCGCGTTCATTTCTGTATTCTCTCAGCTATCTGCCTATCGAGTCACTTTTCAGCACCGCTCGTTCGTGCACATAACACGTAAGTAATGCAATCCGTTGGTGTTTCTACGATTTTCGGTTCAACGCGTGGACTATCGGATTTTAGGCTAATTGGAAGAATACGCCACGAGCTGTTGCGTGTAATCCGATAATCCGGCGTGAGTATTTAATTTAACTGGCTTCAAAACAATTAGGCAGTTGTACTTTTCTTGAAACTGAAAATTTGTTTCTTCTTTTTCTCTTTTCTTTTTTTTTTTAGCTTTTTAATATCCCTGAACATTCCCACGCTGATGTACAATAAACAGACTGCGTATTTTTATGCAAATTCGTACATTTTGGAATATAATTCTAAAAGAAACAGAACCTCGGTAGAAAATTCCTCGACACATCACGCAAACATTTATTTATTAGTCGAACTTTAAATATATTTTCTATATTTTTCTTCGCGTTGTCTGCATCCTGCGCAATTTTTGCGATTTAGAATTTTCTGGAAATGCCTCTAAAGTCCGCGGTCTAGCGATAAGACATCCGCCAGTGCCGCCAGTTACGGATCACACTCGACTGTGTGATCCGACCAATATCGTAATGGAAGGAAAACGTAGCGGCGATTCCGGTATTTATGTGGGCGAAACGTTTCAGCAATGATTTTGCGAGATGGGGAGGAATAGGGAAGTAATTTCGAAAGGATGAGGTATCGATGTCCAATTCGAACTAGAACGGACTTTGATCGATGGAATGGTTTATGGTATTAATGCGACGAGAGTGCTATCGAAGTTTCAAACATTCGATGTATGAAATGATCCAGGTAATTGAGATTCATCACTTGATCCTCGGACGGCGGTGATGAATTGACTTGAGTACAAAAGGGGAATAATGAAACTTTTACGAGATAAATGTACGTTGTAATTTTTGCAAACGCGTCTAACATCTTTGATTGACAAGCTTCCTTAATTACAATCAAAATTTAGAAATTTCGATTGAATGAACGTATTTCATGAAATTAAATCAATTGAAATTAATTTGTGGTTAAAACTCTACTAAAATCTACATGAAATTTGCTAAACTATGCTGAGATTTCATAAAATTGCTTAAAGTTATCGAAGATTTCCCAAAATTGGCTAAAAATGTACTTTCTTGTACGGAGAAATTTAAATTTAAATTTCCTAAAATTGGCTAGAAATGTGCTTCCTTGTACGTAGAAATTATTTAAATTAAACCCAATGTAATTAACTAAATCTAATTATAAAAATCCAACCACCGTTTAAAAACCTAACCTAATCTAAACCTAACCTAAACTTAACCTAAACCAAACCTAAACCTAACCTAAACCACCGTCGTGCGTGTAAGTATAAAGGGGCCAAAGTCGGTATTTTCGGTCGTTGGAGAAAAAGAACGTAAAAACATTTGATATTATAACAAAGCTCAATCGTGCGATGAAAGCCGAGTGTTTTAACAAATGTAACGTAATAGGTACTTATATTTCCCTTTCCCTTTTCTTCCTCGAGTGACCCAGCGAACACCTGAAATGCATCTAGCGCAACGTTTACAGCAGGTCCCCGTTACTTCCACTTACGATTAAAACTTTCCAATTGCGGACACGTGGCCAAGTGCCACGCTTGTGACTTTGCTGAACGATGAAAGGATCCGTGTCATTTTTTCAGCTAGCCAACACGTTTCGATAACCTTTGCGATGAAGGAACGTCCGAGATGATCCTCGTTACGATTGCACAGCGCGTAGCGTCGATAAATCGATTCGACGACAATCTCCTTTTTTACTTCTTCACCTTATTACCGCGGATTTTGCAGATTCATATTTTCGGGAATATAATTTAAAAAATTACGAAATTACCGTAAAAAAATTTTCTAATTTAACTATATAACTATCCGATTCGGGAAAATAATTGGGTAAACAGAGAGAATAGAAAATTATCGCACGTAACAAATATCGTAGAAAGCTACACCTTTAATATTTGCAATTTTGCAATTGGATATAAATTTGGAATTTCCTATAAATTTCGCATAAAATTCCGCGGTTCAGTTACATGATGCATAGGCTTTGAAGTAACAAGAGAATATTCGTTCTCGTTACGATTATTCGTGAACGTCGGCCACAATTTGAAAGTAAAACGTGGTGGAGTTACGTGTAAATTCTTGTCAAGTATTACAACCGCTTCATAAATCAGAATGCTATCACTTTCTACGTTATATTCATAAGCTTGGAATATACACGCATTTCGAGTAAAATTTCCATTGAGCGTATAGCAATATCGCTAAAAGTTTAAGTATACTTTTACTATATTTGTATTTTATACTTGCTTAAGTTAGTTGGTTTAACATTTCGCTATGCGTTGATTTTCCAATACTTTTTGACGATTGACTATTCATTTTCTGTGTATACTGTATTAAAATATTTTAGGTAAGAAAATCACTGTCAAACAAAAAACCCCTAACTCTTCAAATCAACGATACAATTAAAGTAAAACATCACTCCTAAGAAGGTCAAAAATTTAAAAAAATATTCATTTCCTGTATACGTTGTATTAAAATATTCCAAGCAAGGAAATTATTATGACATTAAAAGATTTATGTATTTCAAACACAGAACGTGTACCCGTACTTTTAATACCATAAACTCGCATAAGAATAAACTTCAAACATCGTACAATGTTCGACTCCTGCTATTCAAAATAACCTGACATTCAAATTTTCGCTGAATTTTCAAATTCCTCAATCACAGAACAACATCAAGATCTCTTACTCGGCTGAGAACAAACAGCAATCACGATATCAATGAAAATCATCGATAGAAACCAGCGCAGAAAGAAGTGCAACCAGCTCGATCTTTTTATCGGAGAAAATGAAATAAAAATTGAGAAAAAAGAGGAAAACGAGACGCTCATTTCATGGAAAGTGAATTCATCGATGCCAGTCGCTTTCTATCGAGAAACGAACGTCATACACCGATCTCCTAAGAAACATAATTAAGTTCTTTTCCCGTTACAATTTTCTCGTCTCTGCCGATCTCGGTCCGAGATCATTTTCTACGTTCCAACAGCCTCGAAGTAACAGTTCGCGCTACGTACGTACGCACGTAAGCGAAAACTGCCAACTTCCGATCCCGACGTTTGCCAACTCGGCGGCAACGTGGATTTTTCACGCGATGCCGAAGATTTCATTCGATTGATATCCTCGCTAAATCGCGTGACGCGCGTCGGAGATGCAAACGGGAAACGGTGAAACGGGCACGTTGGAGATGCGACCTAACGACAGGAAGCGAAGGAACGCGTCGCGTCGCGCGATAAAACCGTCCGCGATTTCCTCCTCGAGTCGTTGTTCGCGGTACGGGCCGTTCTTACAAATGACTCGCTTCCTTCATCGTTAATTATCCATACGCAAGTTTGATTACGCGACGTATTCAAATTATAAGGATTGATCCGTTCCAGTGGCGCGGCAGCCTTCGCGGGAAAGAAAACGACGAGAAAAAAATAAATTAACGCTGTCGCGCTAGGCACGATACCTGCAATAGGGTATCCTTGACACAGAATCGACGATTTGAAGGGAAAAATCGCGTTGCCGAAGAGTATCGCGGATAATTGTAATAAGAAGTTCATGCGACGAATGAACATGTCCGAGGGGACGTTCGAAATAATGGTTTTTAATAAGAAATTCAAGATAACGTGTATAGAGAATACGATCGCTCACCTTTCTGAGTGAAATAAGATGAACACATCGCGCGCTCCTTTGACGAAAATGACATGTGTTTTCCAAAAGGGAAATAAGATCAGAGATTATTTCGTTAATCAAAGAAACGACGCAATTGAAAACAATATATCTTTCGATTTTATCGACAAGATTTGCAATAAGATGTTTGTACAGTATCATAAATCAGGAAAAGATGATTAGGAAGCCGATCGAGGAGAGAGTCAAATATTCTCAAAATGATAATTCGAAAGTTTCTTTTCTTCAATTGTCACTTTCGCTACAAGTATGTAACACGAACTAAATATCGGTAACGATTAAAAGAAATATCATCTCCCGAATAAAAAATAAATTGATTTGATTAGTGAGCTTTATAATCAAAAGTCGAAATTCTCCCACTTATGAAATCTGTATCGAAACCTTTCAGGATAATGTAAACCATCGAACGTCGCCAAATCGTTCATACACGCATCTGACGAAAAGCAATTCCGTTGTCGAATGTCCTATCGGCATCCTTCACATTTATTCAATGCAGTGTAATGTTATAATCCATATTAATTAATTATAATCAATTTATAATCGTTGAATAAAATCTTGGTGTGCTGTTACGTAACAAAATGTAAAGCAACCTAGAGATTTCGTACGCTCTAGTAACAATATTAACCGCGCTGTTAACGCTAAAACAACCGAAATCGTTCATTAAACGTAATTAACTTATTTCGCTTCTATCTAAATGCAATCTTTGTGCGGAGTTGGCTCGTTTACGGCAGTCCTTTACTCACCTGAGCACCGCGCTCACGAAGACCTTCGGTCGTGACGAAAAGCAGCACCGCTAATGCCACCGCCGTGCACCACGAAAATCTCCGCACCATTCTGCAAAACAACGCGTGAGATACTTTAGTTGCATTTCCTTCTTCTCTTTTTTTTTTTTTTTTTTTCAACAACGCATTCGCATCGATTTTAATATTAATAAAATTTATTTCTCAAGTGGTATCGTGGGGTCACAGATGACTATAATATCGTACAAAAATAGCACAAGGCTATGTATATTAAGGCACTCAATTTTATTTTGTATTTTATACCCTCTCTAACAGAGGAAAATTAAATCGAAATTAAACGATGTAATGTTTCCTGTAACTACCACATATTATTATTCATTTTTATTTAATGTGTGAAAACCAACAATCACGTTACTCGTGGGCTAACATTACGTAATTTACATAATTCTAATGAGCCAATCTATTATTTATAATAATATTTCCTGCACCGTTGCACAAATCTGCAATATTTTCGGATCGCCCTACACACGAGATCTTAATACACGCGTGTGAAAGTCAAGCACCACCTTCCACGTTAAATCGTAAGTCTACTTTTACTCGTGTATAATTCTCGGCCTGTTAACCGGCGCGTATAATTCTCAACAACTGTGCCATAACGTCGGAGAACACCCACCAAAAGTAAGGACCTCGCTGAGAGAGAGAGGTCCTCGACGATTTTCGTGCATCGAGTCGAAAAAAATCATCCCCGATGTTAAATTGTATCATTCCGTCTTGTTTCGGCTTGGATTATTTTTACATTGTCAAGGATGAACACGCAATTATCCCCTTTGTTTCTATATCAAAAAGATCGATCGGAGCATTATTTTTACCCCGCAACGTTGTACCAGAACGCCTTCGCCTCTCTATTTATTCCATTAAAAATAACAACTGACACGCTGTCATTTAATAATACCGCCGATCGTTATTCCGCGATATTCTGAGAAATATGGATTCAAATTTCTAATTTCCGTTTACACAGAGTGGTTTTTATTAATATTCGGACAAGATTGTTGCTCCACGTATTCGTCAATGTATCAAACACTTGTTCTTGTTATTAAAGAAACAGCGAAATTCTAGAAAATTTAAAATCAGATTTAGTCCACCAGGAAAGAACAGAATTTTCTTAATAAATATGTTTCGCTACATTCCTCGTTTCATTCTCTTACTTCATTCGTTGCATTACATACGGCATAATTTCCTGCGGGAAACGTTGTTACGATTAAATCGTTACACAGAATTGAACTGTCAATTATTTAAACAGAGTCGTGGAATTTAATTAGAAAAGTGGCAAAAGGAAAATGCCTCGCTAATTGCAAAGGTCTACCACTGCTTTAGGCGTGTATTTTGTCTCGTCCAAATTAGGCGAATAAAAAACCGGTTTCCAGATGCAGAGGATTTGACAAACGGCAGATCTAACGAGGTCGTCTCAAGCACGCGGCTGGTCGTGATGATCGTGATCACTCTCGATCCTCTTTCCACCGAAGTTGGCGCGAAGAAAAGGAGAGGAGCATGATCAAGATCAGCTCTCAAGATCAAGATCAAGGACCGCGCAGCTTCTCCTTATTCGTTTTCGTTTACCCCCAAATGTGCCAACGTTACGCAACAATGCGTAATAATCGAAATTGGCAATAAAATTGCTCTGGTTTAAATTCGATCTGATAAGTTAATACTTTTGTCGACAATCGAACGAGAAAAATTCGATCAATCGTTAATCCATTCGTAATATACCGCGATCTCCGTCAACTAGAAACGTTCTCGAGAGAACAGTGTTCCAACGTTCCTTTTCACGATCGTTCGTGCGCACGAATCGGTTACGCGTCAGTCGAAAGTAAATTCTCCACGATAGGTAGTACATACAACTGCAAGTATCAGGTTGTGCTCGCAACTGTAGAGCATATTCCGTAGAGTATCATATCCTCGATGGAAAGTAGAATTTTTGTAAAAGGACCGAGTGTTTATTTCAAACAGAGGAAAGTATCGAACGAGAACAAACACCGAAATTCGTGAAAGTTAGATGGGGAATCGTTAGAACGCGAGTTGTCAATGACTTTCATACTGTAACTCCGAGCTGAACGCAAAGACTGCTTCCTCTTAACCTCGACGTGCAAAAACAAAAAATAGAAAAATAGCAAAGTAAAGAATGAAGTTTCTTTCGAAGAAGCACGTTGGTCATCCGCCGCTGATCCCGAGGGCAATTTTCAGCGTTGTTGTCCGATTTAAATTTCCGTGACGTGCTCGAGAAACGGGCCACCGATCCTCGTCGCGGAGAAAAGACTATTTCGGCCCGGTCCGCTCGGGCAATCGGGTTTTACGTAAGAAACGGAACATCTGGAAGTTGACGCGCGTGAAAGTGGACTACCAAGTTACGAGCAACGGTCAGTTAATTCCGCGGCCGCTCGGTTAATATTCTGCAACTCTAGCCGGTTCCCGGATCACGGAACTGTCGAGCACGCCGATTCGACGACTAACTTTTTCCTATCAACCAACCGTGATTCGATTCGTTTCTCTGTTACGACTGTCCGCAGAAGTATTTCTCAATATATATATCGACCGTACCTTCTTCTTCCACACGAGCCACGATATCTTGACCGATGAAAATTATCTCAATCTCGCGTTATTAACGTGACCAACACCAGGACGAGTATTTTTGAACGACCCGATCAAACACGTCGAACACGCGATTGCACAACTAGTTTAAGGACGATCGTTCTACGCTCCTTAGTATCGTTCGTCGACCTCGAGGATTCTTTGCATCGGTTAACGACAACAAGTCGAAGCGCCAGTACGAGAACGAATAATAGAACGGCAATTTAGAAGGCGCGTCTTTCTAACGCGAGACGACCTTGCCAGATTTCACTTCAACAGACGACTCACGGTTTTCCCATGGCAAGACAAAAGAGCTGAATACCCCTGAATTCCACTCACCTTGCAACTTCTTAGACGCGTCCGATCCAATGTTACATTTCCAATTCACCTGGCTCGTCCGCGGTTCCTCCTACACCCTCGCAGTAAGTCAATCTAAGCGGGCACTAAGTCGTCAGAATCAATCACAAGGATCACGTTGTGTCAAATGCGTATATATCGGGAGAACGATCGACTCGATTCGTCTTCCGCGACGCTCGGACACAAGGAGAGTTTCTCGAAAATCACTGAGAACGATAGGATCCAACACGCGACTCGATCAGGTCAGGTGGTAACGATCGACGCGCATCTTCGCGGGATACTCGCACTTTGCACGGCCCAGGACGTTAATCGGCGGAATGCTCGGAGACAAATGGAAGTCGATCGAACGACCGCCGTGTCAAAAAACCTGCCTTTAAATGGGGGAGAAAAAAAGTGTTCGCCCGATCACATTTTCCCTTTCGCCCGACTCCACGCCACCACCACTGCCACCGTCGCCACCACCATCACCACCACCACCACCACCACCGCCGCCGCCGTCATCGCCACACCACCCAAGCGTACTCTGCGTCCTATACGCTGTCCCTACCTCCGGCTACCGGTGCCTCGAAAGCCTCCCCTCCTGCTCAAGCTGTGTCTCGTTCCTCTTACTGACTGATAGATATTTTGATATGCGTGACTTCTTGCGTTCCGTGAACATATTTATTTACCTGGTGCGCCGCATGTTTGGATTATCGGACCGAGCCGAAACCGCGAAACGGGAACGAAATTAAAAGTTGTTTCGACCGGACGATTTCAAGGTTCGAATCTCCAGGCATAATGCGATTTCTCTTACGTTTGAGAAGAACGGAAATTCGTTAATTTTTATTCCAACGTTCGTTTAACTTAACGCGGGTTAAAAATATCTTTGATAAAAAAAAGTCTCCTTTCACATGATTCACAGTTACGCTTTCTGTAATCTTTTTTTTCTTTACGCGATTTATTCACAATTAGGAAGACTGAACCTTGTACGAGTTGGAGCAAAACGGAGTAAGATAGAAGATGCTTCGATGATAGAGCAGTTTGTTGCGATTTCTTATAAAATATTAATTTCGTTCGTTCGTAATTTAAAAGAATAACCAAAAGTCTTACAACGTTGTATTCTGATATTTTATACAACTACACCTGCTTCTTTATGAAAATTCCATCACACGATCATTTTAAAAATAAAACACATCGTTTAAAAGATATTAACTTCGCCGATTCAAATTTCGCATATTTTCACGTGGAATTTCTTTTTCGATCAAACACAAAATTCACATTGTCCGATCAAATTTTTAGCAAATAATATCGGTGCAATTAAAACGAATTACTTTCAACTTTGCGAAATATTTGCAATATCTCCTTACATCTTGTTTTTATAAAAATGTGACACACTTAGTCGATTGAATGGGCAATATATGTTAATCGGTGATTTAGAATCGCGTCCAGGGATGCCTTGATCCATCGACACGGATAAATTTATTGTATATAATTTTATACCGATAAAAACAGACATTTTGTAATCTCAATTATAGTTGTAGCAATTCCAAAGCATCTTGCTCGAACATTTTCACCTCCTGTTATTTTAAAATCAGTCATTGCACAAACTAAACTGTCATTAAAAATTGCTTTATTTGGAGCACAGTATTTCGTTACAAATCCTTGATTAATTGTCCAAAATCAAGTTCGGTGATTTGCTAAACATTTACGAAAGTGTAACTGATCAATGATCTACACGACATCCGACGATAAATTTACGTCCACAAATAATAAGAATATTGGAATATTATATTCTTTAAATTAATTAGAAATAATTGGACCTTAGATTATTAATTCAAATATTATAGTATTAAGAATATGAACTAATGATAATCAAATTTATAACTTGCTTATTACTAATCATGCCTTTTAATCATAATATTTAATAATTAGAAATTTTGTAATTCCCATAATATCTGGATATAACTAAAAAATATTGTTACAAAATTCACTTAATCCAAATAGAACTGATTAACGAACTTTGACTGAATTATATATCCCTCTTTATTGTTTCATTCATCATACTCGATTAATTTTGCGACTTTTTCTCTACAGATAACTGGAATTTCATCCAAATTTAACTGCAACAATTATATCTCATGATCGATTCATAAATTTTATTTACGACAATATTTTCTGCATTCGAATTAATAAAGAGACACGATCGTACAAACAGAATAATATACGAGATTTTATTATAATTCGATGAAAAAAAAAAAAGAAATAGAGGATACCACTTGTTCTGAATTATCGTCGTATTGCGTTGAATCGCTTTCCCTTGACATTCTAACACAGGAATAAAATCGATCGTTTGCGTTCCAATTCGAAAGTAGATCGCAAAACTGAACAATTACCCTTCCTAATCATACGGCTGCGCGCTTCCTGCGTACACTCCGTAATATAAGAAATATCGAGTTTTCGGGTTACAAACGCATACAGTGCGTGATATTAAAACGGGAAATGAGGTTACATCGAACCCTTTTATAAAGCGTTCCACTTTTCTTTGTGCCTGATACGTGCGCCACGCATACATTAAACTCAATTGTTCGGATGGCAATATAACTGGTTATCGTTGTACGGCAAATGTTTTTGCAACATCAATAATATCTCAAACTGAAGTTCCGTACGTGATTTCGTTAGATTAAAAATTTCTTTAAATGTTTAGTCCGTACCAAAACCCTGTATATAATCATCATAATTGCGATTCCAGTTTTGAAATTGCATCCATCTACATAATCAGTTTAATCGATTATATGCTGTACTATAACACGTAGGTGGGTAAGAGGAGATCATATTTGATCGTATCTCATTAATTTCTTTGTGTTGATAAATATCAGTGACAGAAAGTCATTGATAAGATATCATTGATAATAAGCTGTGAAATAATTCCTAGGAAATGGTAATAGTTATTTGTTAATTCAAGGAGAAACTTTGACGACGTTTTAAGAATCCACGATTTTGCTATTTAATTTTGAATGAACAAATAATCAGTATATTCATTAATATTGATAAATAAATCTTTCTTTTATTATTAAATCTTGTTGCCCGTTGTCTGTGAAAAATAATTTATCTACGATTTTACAAAAAAAGAATAACGTAATAGGTAAGTATACTCGTCAATATCGTTATGGACTAACCATAACATATCCAAATCTTCAATTTTCACAAATTAAATCTTCAGATTATTCGCGCGTGAAAACCAAAGTGTTTACAAATCCAAGTATACAAGTGTAAATAATTTTTATTTCATGTCACAGACGAGGATTTTATTTACATCTCTCAATGGATATGGAATCTTTATTGTTGTTGATAAAATAGAATGATCGCACATAAATCATCTGATTATAAAACATAACAACAAAAAACTGTGAAATTAATAAATTTAACTTAACTAGACAAAATTTTTGAACACTTTTCAATCCTAGAATACGTAAAGTTTAAATAGAAAAAAAAGAAAAACAATTTTCCACTAATATTTCAAAATCTCTACTATACCGATAGTTCGTAAATTCTGATCATTGAATTCCGATCTATAGATGAAGTATCCGGTCTATGATCGCAGTCAGCAGACACGAGTGACTCAAGTTGTCACAGAACAAACGATGGAACGTGTAATCAATTATGACGATACTTCTTACGATAATGGAATTATCTGAGAAGCGTATATGAGACACTTACAATACCATGTGAAATTCATTGTCTTAAAATTGTGCATAGAAAGAGCATTAATATTCATAACCTTAATAGAATGACATGTAACTTCTAAGATATCTTCACAAATCAGCTGTATCCTTTCCAGAATGTCTACTCTACCTTTGAGTTCGTATTTTAATTAAATACGACTAAATAATTTTACATGTAATTACGTATAAAGATTATAATCGCAGATAAATATTGATCAACCTGTGATGAAAAAATGTGTGTGACAATCCACTCGTTTCTGTGAATCGTATCTAATTCGAATTTATAATTCCGCGTGCATTAGATCATTTTCTTAATCAAGAAAATACATTAGTTCTTTGTCATGACGCGCCTTTTGTTCTATGTTAGTACTACCTAGCTATTTACTTATCTATGTACTGATGATGTACGTTTTCGTCAGTTTTCGAATTTCGAATAATTTCTATTGTTGTGTGTGTATGTGTTGCTCTTTCTAATTGACAAATTTATATACAAATAAAAAATTTATTAAAAATTTTGGAGGAACAAGATTGTATTATAAATAGAAATCAGTATAAGTTGAAAGCAATGAAAAGTGCATTGTGAAACTAATTTGACTTGACTACATATGTTTATTCATAATTTTGTAAGATATTGCTAACAATGTCTGACAGCATTTCAAATGATGAAAAAACTGAGAATTATGTTTCTCACGACCCTGAATATGATGATGCATTGGGTGTACCTGATGAAAATGAAAATGTTAGTTCTAGCGAGGATATTGATAATAGAGGTAAATTTATGTCTTTAGTTTGTTATTTGTGTGTTGTGTGAATTTTCTTTAAAAATAACATTTCAATTATATTAATGTAATCAACATAAACTGTTGCAATGGTCTAAAATAAAATGCATGCTGTCTTTCTTTGTTTATACTAGACTGTCTTGGTGTGATACCTTTTTCCGCAATACATGATTTACCAAAAAACTTTAAAAGCCAATATCGTGATGTTTTTATTCCTGGTGAAGAAGTACATGTGAACATTATAGACAATGAGCGTAGCGTAACAACACATCCATTGAATCCAAACTTGTACACTGTTGAATTTAGGCATGGCCCGTTTACTTGGACAATTAAGAAACGATACAAAGATATACAATATTTGCATAATCAATTGAAGATATATAGAGCCAGTTTAAATATACCTTTTCCGACTAAAAGTCACAAAGAAAGAAGGACCAGTCTGAAAAGCTTAGGAGATTCAAAAGAAAGCAAAAGTTGTAGAGGTGCACTGCCAAGGTACGATATTCATTTATTTACTATGCACGATCAAAAGATTAAAAATACTATTTCTTTTTTCAGATTTCCAAATAGACCAGATGTTTTAGTACCTTATGAACAATTAGAGCATAGAAAGAAGGTATTAGAAAAGTATCTTACTAATTTATTAAAAATAAAAATCTACTTGCACCATCCAGAAACTGTAAGTTAATAATAATATTTGTGTTATTTGTGCATGTAATGTTTACCAACTAAGATATAAAAAAATTTTCAGATCAATTTTTTAGAAGTCTCACACTTGTCATTTATAGAAGATTTAGGAATGAAAGGCAAAGAAGGAATTATTTTAAAACGAACTGGATCAGGTGCAAAAGGTAGATGTAACTTTTGTGGTCTTGTCGAAAGTATGTGTTGTATTAGATGTAATCATTTTTGCACATCTCTGTGTGGAAAATGGCATTCTCGACATCTCGTTGTCAAAGATACATTTGTTGCCTATATAAAACCGAAAAATGGTAGCATAAAATCTGTGATTCTAATGGATAATGGTTTTGGAATCAGTTTTGGTCTGTATACAACAGGGTTAAGAAATGGCATACAAATAGTAAATCTTAGCAGGCACATAGTAATTAAATGTGGGACAAGAAGAAAGGCTAAAGAATGGATGGAGTTCATACAAGAAGTTAGTAGCAAAGAAGGTGAGTACTTTAACTGGTGCAAAATCTCTCTGAAAACTTGAAAGCTTAAATTATCGAGTTATGTTATTGTAGGTCGAGATTTTATGCAATCAAATCCACATAATTCATTTGCACCTTATCGTTCCCCTATACCAGCTGCATGGTTTGTAGATGGATCGAGTTATATGTCTGCTGTTGCAGATGCATTAGAACATGCGAAAGAAGAAATTTTTATTGCAGACTGGTGGTTATCACCCGAGATTTATATGAAAAGGCCAGCTATTTCTAGTGATTATTGGCGATTAGATAAAATTTTAGAGAGGAAAGCAGTAAGTGTGTTATTAAAAATTTTATTTCTATTAATTATTCCTTCTAGTATTTTTAATAAGACTTTGCTCTGTTAATGCTGACAATAGTTGAGGATTCTTGGTAAGGCTAATATAACATTGAATACAATGTAAAATATTGTTAAAAATTTAAGAAAACCATACGTATTTACAATAATTAATTTTTTGTTTAGTATGAAGGTGTCAAAGTGTTCATAATGATCTATAAAGAAGTAGAAGTTGCACTGGGCATAAACAGCTTCTATAGCAAGCAACGGCTAGTTGAAAAATGTCCCGAAAATATAAAAGTATTACGTCATCCAGATCATGCAAGAGTAGGAGTATTTCTCTGGGCACATCACGAAAAAATTGTAGTTGTTGATCAAAGTATTGCCTTTCTTGGTGGAATTGATCTATGTTACGGTCGATGGGATAATAACGAGCACAAATTAATAGATTTAGGTATGTGACATTTAAAATTAAATCAATTTACAATTATTAATCATCGTTACTAATTGCATTTGCGATTACAGGTAGCACTCAACATTCCAGCATTTATATTCCATCTAAAGGTAAATTTACCAATACCAGCACTAAAAAAGTAAGTGTCGCCATAAATAAAAAGCACGTTTTGTTACCATTGGCTATTGCAACTAATACAGTCGTAATGGCTACTACAAAATCTATACCTGTATTGTAAGTTTCTTTATTATCTTATTATTATTTTCGATAAATTCTATATTACAAATTTTTTGCAGTTTATTTTATTTTACTTTCTCTCTCTCTCTCTGTTTTAGGCCAGTAGTGAGCAAGTGTCACCATTTTCAGCATTATCACAATTGGATACTAGTGATTTATTGCTAATGCAACCAATAGAAGAAAGCGACACTATGAAATGTGACACACCGAATACAGAGCGTAAAAATCTATTTGGGATGGCAAAAAATACTATGGATAGAATGAAACGTAATATCATGTTAAAAAGAGAGGAATTAATTAACATGGTATATAATCCACACGAAGAAAGTAGCGATGAGGAAAATGTCCCAGATACGTAAGTTTATATTCCAAAAAGATATTTAATAAAAACTAAAAATATTTTTATACTAATTAAGGAATATCATTGATATTTCAGCTATACACTGGAAACTCTAGTTGAAACTAGTCAATCACTCGCATATAACGAAGATGAATCGTCAGAATACCCAGGTGTAGCCAAATTATGGTTGGGAAAAGACTATGTAAATTTTATTGTCAAAGATTTTAATGATCTTGAGAAGCCTTATCAAGATCTAGTAGACAGGAGCAACACTCCCAGAATGCCATGGCATGATGTTGGAGTTATGGTACAAGGTGCAACAGCAAGAGACGTTGCCAGACATTTTATTCAACGTTGGAATGCGATTAAGGCAAGTGGCGATTTTTAATTCTATAATAATTCAACGATTAAGTAACATTTATATAAATCATACTTATAGATGGAAAAAGCAAGATTAAATTCATGTTATCCATTTCTGCTTCCAAAATCATACCATAATTGCAACAATTTTATTCCATTTATCGAGAGATCTACTATTCACAATGTCAAATGTCAAGTATTAAGATCAGTTAGTTCTTGGTCGGCTGGTTTTCTCGATTCGGAAACAGTCGAGCAAAGTATACAAGAGGCTTATATCGAGGCTATTAGTAAAGCAGAAAGGTAAAACTAATTTTTAGAAACACTAAAGTGACTGTTGCCCTGCTATTATTGTGATCTTCTTTTTTTTCTATTTAAGATACATATACATAGAAAACCAATTTTTCATAACACTTGCATTCATGCAACGTTCTGTAGTAAAAAATCGTATTGGAGAAACATTATTAAAACGCATTTTAAGAGCACACAAAGAAGGTGCAGTATTCAGAGTATTCGTGATAATGCCTTTACTACCAGGTTTCGAAGGTGAAGTAGGGGGACCAACTGGTACTGCCTTGCGCGCTATTACACATTGGAATTATGCTTCTATATCAAGGTGAAAATTCTAGTGTGAAATCTCAAAGCGTAACTAAGAACGAAAAATGTATGAATTTAAAAGTTGTAAACGTTGAAATTATAAAAACAGGGGTAAAGATGCTATCTTAAATCGACTAATTGAAGCAGGAATAGAAGATCCTAGCGAGTACATTACGTTCCATGGTTTAAGGACTCATGCAATGTTAAACGGTACACTAGTGACGGAACTAATTTATGTTCACAGCAAACTATTAATTGTAGATGACAGTACTGTCATCTGTGGTTCTGCCAATATTAATGATAGAAGCATGATAGCAACAAGGGACAGTGAAATTGCAGTAATAATTCATGTAAATATAACTTACTGAATCAAATATATAAATTCAGATTATCTCAGTATTTATAAATTATTTCATAATTTAGGATCAAGAATTCGAAGAAGGAAGAATGAATGATATACCGTTTCCTTGTGGCAAGTTTGCAGGGTCATTACGAAAGCAACTAATTTCCGAGCATTTGGGATTATTTAAAACAAACGAAGACATGGATATAACTGATATAATTAAAAAATCATTCTACAGAGATGTGTGGTGTGCCAGGAGTAATCGAAACACGGAAATCTATGAAACAGTGTTTCGTGTTATCCCAACAGATAAAGTTGTTAACTTTTCCATGTTGAAGCAGTATCAAAGTGAAGAACCACTTTCTACGTCAAATCCACTTTTGGCCCAAGAGGAAGTTGAACAAATTAAGGTATGAATAATGTAAGAAATAATAATAACTGTTACTTTAATAAATTTTATGTTCTTATTTTCAATTTTATTTTAGGGTCATTTAGTAAATATGCCATTAAACTTCTTAACTAATGAAGATCTGAAACCAGCTGCTAGTACAGTAGAAGGAATAATGCCAACAGCACTATGGACATAAATTTTTAATAGTCAAATTGAATATTAATGAATTTTTATTTTTTATAGCTGTAAATAAGTTAATCTAGTACTAAGTATTTTATTGACCAAAGTACAAAACAATTACTCTGTACTTATAATTGGATATTTTGTATCAGAAGTGTGTATCAGAAGATACAAATCTTAATTTAGCAGCTATTTTCGCTAAAAAACATATAATAATATGTAATAATGAATCTATGTATGACATTCTACATCACATTGTATAAAATGAATTGTTTTTCAATTCAAACTTTTATTAATAATAGTTTAAAAGAACTTGTTCAAAGTTAAATGTCAATGAAAATTCAGATCAAGACAGCATTTAAATTATTGCCAATGCATCAAGTGCAAGTCTACTTCAACATTCCATAAAATCTACCTCTTTCAAACACAACTCGCATTACGAAGGTTAATATAATAATCGTTATTCATTTGAAGATAATTTTACTACATCAAGTGTTCAGTTGAAACATGCTGAAACATGTTTTATTGCAGATGTGAAAACGCTTATGTGAATATTTAAACTTTAACAATGTGCCTTTTTAGGAATTGAATTTTATATTATAACATTTATTTTGTAATATTATTTATTTTTACTGAGTGATCAAATAAAATATTTGCAAGTTAATATTCTGTTTTCTTTTCGTAAATTGTAAGTTAAATGTTGCATTCAAATTCAAATTTCTAATGGCTGAAGCGTCACTGTCGCTTGTTTGAACCGGAGGCTCTAGCTTATTATGTTATAAAAGTTTACCTAATTTTTTTTCTTCTTTGAAGCGTTTCATCGCTAGATTCACATAAATCACAGAATTCATGGCGAAATTATTTATACAGTCTTTCCGCGCCGCGCGAACACGTAAAACTGTTACAGAGTTTCAAATTCTGCGCATAGGGGTACGTTACGTCACAAATTTAAATATTTCAAATGACGACAACTTATGATAAATAATTATTCATATTTTTACATAATCGACGATAATATCAATAATAAAAAATAATCATTGCTAAGTGTCAAACTATGTTTTCATTTCTATATATTTTTATATATTTTAATAGTCAATAATTTTTACTATTCGTTTAATTAAATCAATAATTTAGTTATTTTATATTTTCAAAAATTATTTAATAGTTTCAATAATTCATTAATGACAATAGCATTATTTTCTATATTTCTAAAAACTATTCGACAATTATTTAGTCTGTTTGTGACAATTAAACGAGTTTAATTTCTTCTACATTTTTTGTCCGTGCTTGTATCATTTTACGTATAGTTCTCAAATTCACCGTTGTTTAAGTGTAAAGTGCGCTAAAAAACCAATGATTTTTTTTTCGATATTTTAGACTCCGAGACACGAAATCTCATTTCATGTCCGATCTATTCTATGTTTAGTCAACGATCCTATTTAGTTGCGCACAATCAGTGCGCAGTATACTGACTTGTCGTCAGAGTCCGCCACGAAAACAATTTTTTTTCACGTCTTGTCCATTCCGGTTCCAACGAGACATCTGCCTATGTTGTTCTCTTGTGTTTTTTTAATAAACAGCGTCCTTTTTGGCGATGCGTTGAATATAAAGTTACATTTTTAGTAGAAAAATTAACGTAGTATAATTTTACCTATATTACTTTTCCCTCGCCACAAATAAAAAATGACGTATTTAAGTTCGTGGGAAGAATTTGAAAAAGGTGCTGAGAGGTTATATCTTCAAGACCCAATGAAGGTTTGTTTTTAATTAAGTTAATGTTAATTTATACATTTTTACAGCCCAAAGTATGCGCAAAATCGTATTTCGTTGAATAACATAAAATATTGATTAGGAAACGTAAGTTATAGAACGTAAAAACTGTGACTGATGTGACAGCATGACATGTCACATTGAAAAATAAACTGTACAATTTGAACAATATTTTTAACTAGAAAAGTACTATCCTATCAAACTTTCAGACTGTGAACGTTTCATGTATTAAAAATACATGTATACAAAATATTCATTTCTTTCAACATTGGATCATAGGTGAAATAAGTAATATTTATAAAGGCTGATTATACTTATAAATAGTTTAATAATCATCAAGTTTATAATTTATTATTTTGTTGCTCTAGGCTCGGTATACAATGAAATATTGCCATAATAAAGGTGTTCTATGTCTAAAACTTACAGATAATCGAACGGTAAGCTCTACTCTTATACAACTTACCTTGTAAATCTTAAGAATCTATTTAAATAATACATTTTTCATTTTCTTTCGCAGTGTCTACAGTACCGAACGGAGATAGCACAGGATTTAAAGAAGATGGAAAAGTTTATAGGAAACTTAATGAGGCACATGGCATCTAAAGAGAACTAAATAAGGACTAGATAAGATTAGAGACACTTTTTGAATCAAAGAATAAAAGTGCTGCGCATTTAATTCATTGTTTATGTTGTTCTATTTTATAAGATTCAATGACTGATGGGATTATAGATATTTAATTTGAATGAGGTATAAAAACTTTCTTAAATATACAATATGTGCATAAATGTCTATTTTGTATTTATTTAAAGCTTCATGCTCATTTCGGGCAGTTCCGTTGCCTCCTGGTTAAAGTTCTGTAACAATACAAAACAAAAAATGTTTCATGGCGTAAGCAAATATTCAGTTTAAAAATAAATGTTTAAAGTAAAACCATTTATATATTATACGTAAAAATGTGAAACTATGTTATACTAAAATTTAAAATATTTAAAATATCAATACTCTTTGGAAAGTGAAACTGTGCGCATATGTGTAATAGCAGCATGTAGTGCACTAGTTATTAATAAAGCCAAACTTAATTTTAATTTTTTACTAGATATTATTGTAGGAGGGAAGCACAAAGCAATGAAAAGAAGCACTTACGATATAATGGGCTGAAGAACAGCATCCAGAGTAGAATCAACAGGAGGGTAGATTTCTTGATTTGAAGACAGTTCATAGCGTACCTCTCCCCCTAATTGCATTTGCGGCTATACCAAACAAAACTATTTTACTAATTTACTACGCAGGAGATTGTGTACGATACAACGCTACGTTCTAGCAACAATATTTCATTGAATCAATTTTTCTTCGATCCGGAGGAAGGAAAAATGACATAACAGAATACTGTTGCTAGTAGAAAAGGAAATAGGAAGCCTTAACCATATGTATTTGTAAAAAGCGCTTAGTGTGTCTAAAAGATATTCGTATGATAAATGCAACTTTAAATAAAGACAATTTATCTATAATTTCAATATACGATCATCCTTTTTTTTTCTCTTTCTTAAAAGCAGAAAGCTTAGACTACTTGAAGCAAAAGTGTTACCCATTATTTCCTGGTAATATTTTGCCAAAATAAAACAGACAGTGAAATGAAATTACTTGATTTTAGAGAAAATATGAACTACGTAGAAAATAATGAGTTTCACTTGAAACCAAAAACTGATAACCAAAATTGATAAACGAATAAATAACGTTATAAACGAGCAAGCGAAAAGATATACGTACTACCCGAGTAGGCTTAGCGCTGTCGGCAGAGCTTGAGCAGCAACTTGAAAACTCTTGCGGTGTACTTTCCCCGAGCCCACTGTCCACGTTACTTCCTATCAATATTCTGTTGTTACGAGTATAATAAAAGTCCTTCCTCATATTGCACTCGCTCCTATTACCATCGTAGTATTTTGTCTCGATTTGACTCGGCCTGGTCGGCGGCAAATTATAACTTCCGTCGCGACTATGTTGTATCATTCTTCTGTTTCTTTTGCCAATGGATCCGATCGTTCTGAAAGTGATTTCTTGACAATCTTGGGACATCACGGCAATATTCAAGCACATCCCTGATCGGGCACCATTACGGCATCGATGCATATGTAATACGTTTTAGTTTACCAAACGTTCATAACATGGTTAATAGATGCTACGAGCCACATTGCATTCCTTAGCGATACACATTTTTATTCACATTACAGACACTAAAAAAAGTTTTACGTTTTCAACAATTTCTCCACTCGTCGATCACTTATGTACGCCAATGTACTTAGAGGTCTACAAGTATTTTAATCATAACATTACCGGCTATCTAAATAAGGATTTAGGGATACGAGACTGGCACAATGAAAAAAATCTCGATCTGGATCGCTGACAACTGATCATCTACTAGAATTTCAACACTCCCATATACCGATCACATTTACTTAACGATTAACACAATGCATTATACCATTACATAAACAATACAAAAAACGTTTCAAAAGACAACACACACACACGAACAAATGCTACAATTGTTTCTAGAATATACTTCCATGAAACAGGAACTGTACGTTCATGGAATAGCGAAAAGCAGTACAGGTGCCAGCCAGGAAATAAATAAACAGGTGCGACAAGCTGTTAATCTCATCGATTTATTAAAGAACCTATCATGCTTCAAATAAATAATAGGCGCCATGCTTAAAGTAGATCACGTACATGCTCCGAATAAATTAAAAAAGAAAAAAAAAAAAAGAAAAAAAAAACACCGCATGCAATGAAAAATTTCAAACAATGACTACGGATCCCGTCTCATCCTCCAGCTGCGGAGGATGGTTGTGGATGTCGCAGGCCGCCTTGAGATCATCGTACCTAGGTAGGGACGACGAGTCTGCATCGTCCAATCGAGAATTGCTAGACTGTAGTGTACATTGTTGTACGGATGATTGCGATTGAACCACCGTATATGGTATCTCTCGTCGTTGCTGATCGCTCATTCCAGAAGTATCGACTAGCCCAAACTCCAAGTGTCTGGAAAATTGTTTCAGTGTTTTACGTTACGTTCGGCGTTGCACAAAGAAATTCATTACTGTTTACTCCGAAACTTACTCTACCGTCATAAATCATCATGCAAATGAAGTTGTGTATAAATTATTCAAATTTCATTCACACCAGCAGTAATTAGATTAGTAACTACGTTGTGTGGTAACGTGTAGGCTGTCCGATTTATACACACGTCAGGATACAGTTGTTTAATTTGGAGGAAGAAATATAATACAAAAACTTTGTGCAATTTTAACGCTAAATATATACAACAATATAAAATTAAATTACACGCATATTGGATCTGACGAGGTAGATAATGATTCACTTTTGATCATTTGGTTGTCATGCGTTTAATAACAACTATATATTGTTATAAACATCGATGATGAAATTTTTCATACAAAGTTATGTGAAAAACGCTTAAATTTAATGTTATACTTACCCCTCCAAATTAAACAATATTCTCACGCGTTACTTTTGTACTTAAATCGAACAAACAGCGTAGAAATACGCAAAAGTAAAAAATATCTGAAGAATAATCATTTCACTATTGTTACAATCTCATAAAGAAAACGTACTTCCTAAGCTCGTCTGGCAGCGGTTGTTTCTGAGAGGGACTCCGGTGTCTACTTCTGTGCCTTCTTCTCGGTTCCGTATGGCTTACCTGTTGAAACATTTTTTACTATATTTTACGACGTAAAAACGGAGTCATATAAAAAATTATGTAAGAAAACTAAGGACAAAAAAAAAAAAATATCGAATGAAAAGAAATGATATTTAACATCTCATTCAAACTTACGACAGCCCGTTGAACTCCCTCGCCCTTCCGCTTCTGTGCTTCTCTCCATTGAGGCTCGGAATCTACCAATTCGTGTCTGAAAAGATTCACACGCGCATATGTAGCATATTCCAATTCCGAAATATTCATGTACATTGTAATAAGCGTCTCCCGTGATAAACTAGTTCCGCTTGTGATTTCTCATTGAAAACGTGAATACGTGACTAGGGAAGATTTCGTTGGTCGAGGTTGATACTTCCCAGGCGCGTCGTCATTAAAATAATTATCACCTTTACGCGCTCTATGTACCCTACCGTGAGAGTATAATGAATACGAGGGTTTCTTTCCCGTCCACACGGTCGACGAACTCGCCCAAGACGTTCTGTCAAATTATTTCGTTTTCACATCGCCGTCTAGGGGGCCTTTATTATGACAATTAATTACCAATTAAGCTAGCGCGCCTATCATGGACGCTTAATTGTCTCGGGACACGATAACAAACGTAACGAGACTTAAATTAACACACAGTTCCGATGTCTCTTCAACGATGACAAGCGTGTTATTATTATTATTTTATTTATTTTGTAATACAGGATGGATGAAAATTGTACCTGGATGATCGAGAGCTTCTGTGCTTTCTACGGTGCTTGCGATGACCCGACCTCGTGTCCGAACCTCTCGAAAGCTCAGACTCGCAATCAGAGTGACGACTATGTCTTCGGTGACTATGACTATGACTCCTTCTACGATGACCACTGCGACTGTGGCTGTCTCCTGAACTTTGGCTCTCTACAGAGCTACTCCGTCGTTGGAGTCTGCTCAAGAGCTAAAAAGTCATTGAAAATAGAGCGTTAACTATGCAGTTGTGCTCTTCCAATCTAGATCCAATCTAGATCACAAAGAATAACTACGAACGACCAAACTACTTTAGACATTTCATATATTTTTCGTGTCACGCGCGTTGTTTGTATTTTTGCAAAGTTTGCTCGGTTTTCTCACGAATGAGTAAAAAGTGCATGCGCAGACTACAAATAAACAAATGCGAAGAACGTACTGCCGGTGCCGCACCCGCCGAGCGGACAGACCGAGGACTAGACGAAGTGTAAAGGCCACGAGGTTGGCTCTGAGTCCACGGCGCGCTCCTGGTGCTCCTTGGACTTGAGTTGTTCGCCTGTCTCGAGTTTTGAGTATTGCACAAAACGTTGCCGCCGACCGAGTTGCTGTTGACCGAGTTCGAGTTGACCGTCACCGGCGTTTCCACGAACGGGCCGACCATTTCTTGACCCTCGACCACGCGTCGCTGCGCCCTGCGGCTGGGTATCCTCTGGAAAACCGGCGGTGGATTCCGTCTGATTACCGTGTGCTTCTCAGAGCCGGACGGAGGGCTGTACGAGCGGAAACGCGAGTAAGGACTCAAAGGTGGCGGACCGGTGGCCATTAACCGGAAGAACGCTTGGTGCTCCAGACAACACTTCCATAGATGTCTACAGGCGCCCTTTGACGGCGTCTCGAAACCGTGCGTTCTCTCCTCGGAGTTCTTTTCGCTGACTCTCAGCATGAAATATCTACCCTGAAAGAAGGAATAAATACGGTTTTGAACCAATTGCATTTGCTTCAATGCTAATCTGCAGTTTGATATAAATAATATCTTAATGACTCGCTCTGTCAAGAAACATCTTTCACGTAAGAGCTCACAATGTTTCATTGATAACATTCCGCGGTGATTCTTGTTTGCAAGAAGAATGAATGGCTAACGTTTCAAGAAATGACGTCCGCCTACCTTGTAGTAGATCTTATTAATCCGAGGCCAATAGTAATTCCCCACTTTGGTCTTGTTGCGTAACAGAATTATCCCGCTCGGCGTCAGTCCCAGAAAATACTCGACGCTATCTTCGCCCTGCGAAGATCGAGATTACACAGAAGTTTCGAGAGATTATCGCGTTTAATTACAGTATCGACCGGTTCGTCGTTGAGTCGAACAACAAATACCTACCAACACGGGATGCAAATCAACCCCGTACATTTCCAGCCATTTCACTTTGTCCAAGTAATTTAGCTCTGCGGCGGAGGGCAATTGTCCTCTAAAAAGGGAAGCCCATTGTTACATCAAATTACCAAATAAATGAAAAAACGAGAGTCGCTGTTGCAAAGGGAAGAAATTTTATAACAGGCAATGTAAATGTAAATGCAGCACATACACGAGAGTTTTATGGAGTTCCACTATACGATTTTCCAATTCCGTAGTTTGATTCGCCAGGAATCGAAATTCAGTAACGTAGCCCACTGAATGTCGTCTCGGATCGTAATCCCCGAGTTCCGCTGAAACAGTCACGATTATTCAACATTTCAATTCGAGGATTAATGTCTCTGGGATTGCTTGTTTATAAAATTCGAGAGAAATAATGTATCACTTTTTATATTATTCAAGATTTATATATAATTATATGTTATATTCAATATTCAACGTTGCAGTGAATACGTAAGCTTTTCATTTTATCACTGAAAGTGATTTTAGTGGGAGTAATCCAGAAAATCACTTTCAGGCCTCTTCAGGTGCAACGCTGATGCAACGAAAATTAGCGATTGGTTGATTT
>KQ435794.1:11071226-11083870 GCA_001276565.1 Melipona quadrifasciata | reverse complement strand
ATCACTTTCAGTGATAATAGACTGTTCATTTTTACGCAAACCCGTATTTTCAAAAATATAATAAAAAGAAAAATAGAGCTCGGATATAAAACCGTAGAAACTTTTTATGAACACATAAAATCTAAAGTTCAGAATAATATTCCAACTATCATTCAAACAGAATCTTCTAACATCTCCTCGTATATCTTGGAAACGCTGTGTGTCCTCTCTCGTTGCTCCAGCAGCAAACGATATTCTCGTTTAAAGGACCCGGGCTGTCTGTGCTCGTCGCGCGATAAACTCCCTTTCTATTTCATTTTCTTGAAATACACGATCCCCAAACGCTGTTTATTAACGCATGAATAATTCCGCGGCCGGTTGCGAATCCACCGAAGCCAGACCGAATCCCCGAGGGACATTTCCCTCTTTCAAATTCCGTTTCTTCTCCCCCCTTCTCCCCCTCCGCGCTTTATCTCCTTCTTCCCTTGCATCCGCTGATGCAAGGATTACTTGCGAAATTCCTTTTAGGGTAATTCCATAAGATTTACCATAGCTCTTCCGTTTTTCCGCGCTTACTTCGTCCGCGAGGCCAACGTCGCGTCGGCGCGCGGCATCGTTTCACCCGAAACACAAACACGTATACGAGAAGCGTACAGTACCTCTCGTCTCAACAGCCTGTTCCAAAAGAAATTTAATATATTATCCTGAAATCATTAAGATCCCATTTATTAAGTTGCTCTTTTTTCGCCAGAGGGATCCCCCCCTTTTCCAGTCATCGGCTCAATCAGTCTGCTTCTTGCCTCATCCCTTCCTTCTCTCTCTCTTCCCTTTCCAGCTGTTGCCTTCTTCTTCTCTCTCGTATACGACGACGAAAATTGTCTCTGGTTTCGTTTCACCGAATGTTGGCGCTTTGTATGAAATCCTTGTGTCATATTTCAGAGGCGTCACATCTTGTTCTGAAACGTTCAACGTACACGTTGACGTTATTCATTCCCCATGAATGAATATTTTGTCTCTCGAATGGATGTGGCGAAAATTGCAAAATTACAAGACGCTGCGCATATTTGTCAACTTCGCGCGTAATATGTGAAAAAAGGAAATGCAGATTTTATACACTTTATGTATTTACGTCGTATATCATCTTCGTACGGTAAACACGCAAGATCTGAATATACGACATAGGCTTTCCTCTCCTTTTCTTTCGTTGATCCCATCTTCCCACTCTCTCTCTCTCTCTCTCTCTCTCTCTCTCTCTCTCTCCCTTCCTTTCTTTCTCCCTCGTTACTCGATTGCGGGGAGCAGCGCTTATTAACGCGCCATGTCAGCGTCAGCTGACTATAAATCTGCCCGCGTTATTAAGGAATTGTCAATTCGCTTCCCAGGCCGCTTTCTCATTTTTCAAAGTCGGACAAAGACGTCTCTCTTCCCGCCGCGTTTCTTCGACACGCTCTCGCTCGCCCCACGCCACTCCAAGTCTCGAGGAATTGCTCCGATACGCGGACTCTTCGTGCACCACCACCTCCTCCGTTTACATCGCGTTTCGAGCGTTCTTGGCTACGCCGATCTTTCTGAACATTCGGTTTTAAAGTGCTTCCGCGGACAGCTAACCGACTTTTCGCGTTTCGCGAATTTCTGTCTATCGACGAGTGCCTTTCCGCCCTCTTTTGTTTCATTTCGCGAACAGTTTTAATCTTCCGTGAACAATATTGGGTTGTCCGAAACGCAGAAGATTTAAATTTTAGCATACATTTAGTATAAATTTGGTATAATTTTAGTATACATTTAAATTTTAGTATACAATTTTAGTATACATTTATTAAATTATACACGCCACCTACCAAAAATCGGCACGTACTTTCCGGACAATCCAATACGGTTCAACGAGTTGCAGGGAAATAAATCACTCGTTCTTGAATTTCTCTCGCTAGGAACGTTTTCGGAAACGACACAACACCGAGTCCCTCGCCGTGATAAATCGCGATTGGCAGTCAGTCTTTTTCCCTCGTGAAACATTCCGAGGCACGTATTCACTGAACGAACGAACTCGGCAGGCGGCGAGAGAGCCATCGTCGATTCCCCGAGAGCGTGAAAACGCGTCGTTTGCCGTGAAATTTCGCCCGATCGTCCGATAATGCAGGCGATTTTCGTTCGACGTCACGCTTGGGGAAGATAGGAGACGACTATCCTCGATCCTCTACCGGCCGCGAGTCTCGAAATTTCCCGGGAATTCCAGAGTCGCCCGGCGCCGATTGAGAATTCCGAGTGCATCGAAATTGTTCATTTCTGCGCGCGTCCCGGGGCTCGTATCGCGTTATCGCGTGCACGCGCGAACGAGTCGCGAAGAGCCAAGCAAGATGAAGAGACAGACGAGTCCGATGAAGAAGGCTCGTTCAAAGAGTGAAAGAGTATGAAGTATGATTTACTAGGCTAGGGCATTGTTCAAATGACAAATTGAATGATACATTTCTTAGATGGATGTTATTCGAAGTAACGACGAAGTGAAAATGATTTTTCTCTGGATTTTAAATCGAAGGATCTCTTATTGTTTGGCTATCAAAACGAGACAATTTCCAATTTTATCTTTCAGCTTGTGTCTGGATAAATTTTTATTCGAGTAATTTTGAAAATACTCTTTACTTCTTGTATGTTTACACACGTGATCTCGTCATGTCGAGTTATTTGTTATTTTGCACGAATATCTGAATCGAAGAAATTATTTGGGAGTAATTCATTTGTGAATTCCCAAGTTTTCTATGTTATTTCTAACGAAACAATAACAGATCGATTGAAGCGATTCGTCATTTTAAATTATCTTTCATTCAAAACGTAACAACTGAAATAAAGTCATTCGTTCGTTGGAACAAACTTTCAAGATAATCACTTTTCATACGTACATTTTATTCGAACACCCATGCCCATGTTCGTACAATGAACAGAACCAGAAACCATTTAAGAAATTATAAATATTATTTCTAGATACAAAATGAAATGAAAAGAAATTCGTTTTATTCGACAAGCAGAAATAACGAAACAACTTCGCGGAGAATTACTAACGCGGGATTACTCCGAAGTAGCGTCGAGTCGAATAAGACGTTGTTTGAACAACCATTTTTCAAATGTTTTATTCGAATGATGCCGGTGCCTCCCGGAGAAGTGGCGGATCGCCGAGACGACGATATTTTATCCTTGCCTATGGTTGAACGGTCACGCTACTCCCTCAATCACGGTTTTATGTCTCGTGGTTACGCTGTCTATATCCCATATCCTGTTGTATCACTGTCCTGACGCACAGTCGGAATTTCTGCCGCCTGTTAAGGAGCTCTCGGGGCTCTCGGGGATTTGCGAATTCAAACATGCCCCACCTTGCCCACGATTCTAAGCGTATATCGCCACGGTTGTCACGGAGCTGTGATTTTTTTCTCGGGCGGAAGAAAGCTTTGTGAAAATGTGTTGAGTCTGTCTGGTCTGTCTGGTCGGGATTTGGACACGGGGATATACATTGATGACGTTGGAAAGATGGAATTTGCTTACTTTAGAACGAGAATCTCTTTTATGTGTGTTGTTATCACTTCAGCAACTTTCAAAGTTATTAATCATTTTGTGTTCGATCTCATAAATGAATAACCGATTTTTCTCAAATCATCAAGAGTCGTTCGAATCACTTTTCTTCATTTTATTCAATTCCGAAATATCAAACGTAAGTGGAGTATCGTGATAATCATCCCGTTTCAAAGAAACACAGAAATCCCCTCGATTCGTCTCGTCTCGTTTACCACTTTTATTTACCGAGGAGTCTCAAAATTTCCGAACACTTTCCAATCCTACAATACGCGAAGTTTAATTAGAAAAAAAAAGAAGAACAATTTTCCACTGATATTTCAAAATCTCTACTGTACCGATAGTTCGTAAATTCTGATCATTGAATTCCGATCTATGGATGAAGTATCCGATCTACGATCGCAGTCAGCAAACACGAGTGGCTCAAGTTGTCACAGAATAAACGATGGAATCACGCGTGTGATCAATTGTGACGATACTTCTTACGATAATGGAACTATCTGAGAAGTGTATATGAGACACTTGCAATACCATGCGAAATTCATTGTCTCAAAATTGTGCACAGAAAGAGTATTAATATTCATAAACTTAATAAAATGACATGTAACTTCTAAGATATCTTCACAAATCAGCTGTATCCTTTCCAGAATTTCTACTCTAACTTTGAGTTCGTATTTTAATTAAATACGACTGAATAATTTTATATGTAATGTATAAAGATTACAATCGGCGGATAAATATATTGATCGGCCGTGTGCACATAGCAAGATGCACCAGGCGAGGAAAACTACTTCGCAAAGTTCCGCGCCATGGATTTCCACATTACTGAAGACACTGAATATCGAAACGTAGCGTTGTAAATCGACGTAGCGAGGATTGCACGAGCGTAAAAGCGCCCTTCGTAAGCGCGTTGGAAGTTACGTACGAAATTGCTACGTCAATGAAACGTCGTCGAGGGCCTTGGCGTCGTGGAACTCGGGGAAGAAGCAAGTTGCGATCTCTTGACGGACGTTAGTAACGATAGACAGCGATACGAGTTGGCTTCTAACGTTTTTTCTGCACCTAATGAGATTTTTGCGAGACCGAAGACGACGCGCGGATTATTGCATTATTGATTGTAGAGACGATGGTATTCTCGAGAAAGTGAACGAAATTGACGCTTAATCGCGAATGCAAATTAGAAATAATGAGGGAGAAAGTTTATCGAGCAGATGTAAATAACGTTGTCGCGTTACCGTGTTAAACTTCTATCGTCAAAGTTTAAAAGATTATCTAATTTAATTCAAATCTAAAACTGAGAAGTCATTCGGTAATGAGGTATTGATGAAACAGTAAAGCAGTAAGTACTTGTCTGTAAATTTCAACATTCAATTTGAGAAGATTAGATTTAGGGCGCCGAGCAAATATTTTTCACAATATTATTCACAAGTACTTGCATTTATTCGCACAAACTTGTAAAATCCAAGTAAAAAACAGAGTGATGAAAAATTGTTAAGAAAAATCCTCTACCAAAAGACAAAATTTAAGAATATGATTCGATTGAAAGGAACTGATAAAAATGAACGAACACAAATGACCTATTTTCCACGTGGAATTTTGCACTTTTTCTTTATATCTTACACATACAGTCGTACGTGTACACAAAAGTCGAGAAGAATGGTCTACTGAAACGCCTACCGTTTGGGTTCAACAATGTTCTCTGTAATTTTCATTTTCGGTAGATAATTACCGGTCAAGGCTAATTGCTACGGTCCGGCGAGATGCTCGCTGCCTTGGGGCTAAACGCACGCTAATCCACAATCAAGAATCCCAAGTTACTTGTTAGAAGGGAAGGAGAGAGGTGTTTCCGTTTCGATCACCGGAGGGGTCAATACTCCCGTCTGATACAGCTGAAACAGCTATCAGACGTTTCGCAAAGTTCGCATAGTTTTCGCAATTTTGACCGGGCCAACTCGAGTAAGAACGCCAGGCTGCGTTATCTCGCAGCTGCCTATTAATCTTACAGGGAAACTTCTTTATCTGTTATTCCCGCGAAGAATTTCTAGAATCGATCGACCGACGACTTATCGATTGGAAAGTTTACTACTAGATAATATCGATAATTTTCAAACTTTGTTGCAATTTCTAAATTAAACTTACATGTAGATTAATTTTTGGAATATTGGTTTTAAAATAATTGATATATAAAGTGAGTTAGTCAAAGTCTTCACCTTTTTTTGATGCGAAATGAATATACGATATTTTTTGTTTAAGATGGATTTATTATGTTATATATGAACCGTTCTGTTCTATAACCTTCTTCTATCTCTCAGGAAGCCTCATTATGCCCTCTTTCCAAAATTGTTTAAGTTTACTCTTGTAAAATATTCATCTAGGTGCGTTTTTATTTCGCTTATGGATTTGAAAGATTTACCACGGAGAGAATTTTTTGAGGAGAGGAACAAGTAGTAATCGGATGGAGCAAGGTCTGGGGAGTATGGAGGATGAGGTAGAACGTCCCAATCAAACTGTAATAATTTTTGCCTTACGGCTAACGCAACATGCGGTCTTGCGTTGTCGTGATGGAAAACGACGCCTCGTCGGTTCGCCGATTCTGGCCGTTTTTCTGCTACTGGCTGCTTTCAATTGATCCAGTTGATTGCAATATTTGTCAGCATTGATCGTATCATCTTGGGGAAGGAGCTCGTAGTACACTACACCTTTCCAGTCCCACCAAATGCACAGAAGAACCTTCTTCGGATGAAGTCCAGGCTTCGCAACAGTTGAAGGTCTATTTTCCTTGGACCAAGTGCGTTTTCGATGCACATTTTGGTATAAAATCCAAGTCTCGTCTCCAGTGACAAGCCTCTTTAAGAAAGGATCCCTTTCATTCGCTGGAGAAGCAAATCGCACGTAGAGACGCGGTTCATAAGGCCGGTCTCCGTCAATAGGTGTGGAACCCAAACTTCATATCGATTCGCATATTTTATCTTGATTAAATGCTTATGTACCGTTTTCTTGGGAATATTAGTGGCATCCACTATCTCACGCACACTATATCGTGGATTTTCAGTGAGTACAGTCTTGATAATGTCCGTATCAGTCGTTGCTGGGCGGCCGCTGCGGTCTTCGTCTTTCAACTCGAAATTGCCAGCTCTGAATTTCTTAAACCAATTGCGGACGGTCCTAATAGTGGTAGTACCACTCCCGTAAACGGTGAAAATCTCGTCTGCAGTGTCCTTTGCACTATTGCCTTTTTTAAAGCAATGAAGCATAACATGCCGCAAATGCATCCTTTGGCTCTCCATATTGAACGGTGCAGAAAAAATTTTAAAAGAGACTTTGTCACCAACGAAACGTACTTTGAAAGAGCTCTGAGACGACTAAAACCGATGCCATAAACGACTAAGAGATAAGCCTGCATGTTTATATAAACACAGCCACTTAGAGTCACTCATAGCGTGGCGCGGAAGAAACTTATGGGACAACCTAATAGATACGATAGTTGATTTCTAGAATATTTTAATAGATATATACATACATGTAATATCTATAAATAAAATATAATATGAAAAAAAAATATATATATATACATTTAAAAATATAATGAAAAAGAAATTAATATTCTGAATCTAACACGAATAATATTTAAGTCTCAGAAACCGTAATTAATAACTATATATGAATATGTACATACGTATCTTATATTCATTGAATGTAATTAATTGAAATAAACATTATATTTATACAATATAATATTTTGAATCTGAAACTAACAGCAATCTTAAAAATCCTAGCCAACATACATTTCCTTTAAAATGTTAATCTCACTGAAATTACCGGTTATCCATAGACAAGGAAAGTATATTATAAAAGCTCGATGCGATTTGAAATACATCGAATATCATAACCTAAAATAAAACCTAAAATAAATATATTAATACAAAATGTTTATAAATTTTTAACAAATTTAAATTAAAAATTATAAATTTGAAATTAAAAATAATTTTTCTTAATAACGATATTGTTATTACTAAATATTGTACATAAAATTTATTAATTTATCTTCATAAAAATAAATTAAATTTAATATTAATCCATTATTTAATAAATTACTTATAATTCGAATTGAATAAGAAACAGTCAATATTATTCTAAATAATAACAGAAAGTTCTTATTTTTCTAAAAAAATAAATTTCAATTATTAAATATTTTGAATAAAATCCAACGAAAAAAGGAAATCCACGTAATATTATTAAAGGAAATATAATAATTATTCTTTTCGTGGGACAAATATAATATATTCCTTTATAAAAACGAAAATTTTGAATAGCATTTATATAATGAATAAATCTACCAACACATATAAATATGTTGTGACAGTGGATGTTCTTTTCTGTGTACCACCCCGAACATTCTGCACGGATCGTTTATCCAACGACAATCATCGTATTTCCCTTGTTAATCGTATTCTATCGGGTGGCTACAAGAAAATCGAGACAGCCAACAAAATGGAATTGAAACGTCCGCGATTCTCCCTCGCCGAGGGAAATGGAACGCTAAGAGTCCCATAAATTTCCGCATTTCGCGTTTCAATGTCTCCGAATGCCACGATATTGTGAAACTAAGCACACGGTGTGTTCAACCAGTCGCCAGCTCCGCTCGCGAGAGCAACAGAGCGAACGTTGCGACCGTAAAACGCATATCGCGGACGTGTTCGATCGTATCTCTTCTTTGAAAAACTCGTCCTCTCGGCGAACGCACCAAAAATCACGGACGTTCAACCATCTCGCATCAACGACCGAGTATCTCGCCGCGTAACGTCGTTTCGCGCGACACTTTAAGGAGAGATCCACCGTTCATTAAAACCCTCGCAGGTATGAATGAAATTAAAAATCTGTTTCACGAGAAACGCGTTTGAAACGAAGAGGACTTGAGAGCGCGACGTTGAGAGCATAAGATTGCGCGTTTAGCGCGCAATTTCCATCTGATGTGTCTTAATACTCGCGTATTCTCTTTTTACGTAGAAACTCCGCGGTCTTTCTCGTTCGCTTTGCGAGGGATACTCGAGGCTCGCTCCAATTTTATAAGTGATTTTAGCGGGGATAACCCTCTTCAGGTGCAACGCTAATGCAGCGAAAATTAGCGATTGGTTGATCTGGGTCACGTGATTCGTGAGGGGGCGTGGGATAGACCTCGAGTAGGAGTGGCGTTGTCTGGTACTGAGCGATCGCGCCTGTAATTTATTTCGTATCGATTCAAATGTTTGCATGTCAATAAAATTTCATGGCAAAAAAGTCATCTTCATTTCCTGGTCAGAACAGTTACTTCTCGGCCTTTCAGTGAGACGAATCGTACTGGGGTATAAGTCGTGCAGTTTTTTTTCCTCTTACTTGAGAATCTAGACGCGAACGAGGAGAGATCGTCAGCTATTGGAAAGGCGGATTTCCCAAAATTTGGAGAAATTAATTCGATCCGTTTCGTCGCGAAGCTACCTGCTCCAAGTCTCAATCGAGTTTCGATTTCCGCGGAAACAAATGTAATAACGAAGGAAAACGGAGAGAGTGGAAACAGTAACGCGCATCTCGTTACCTCGCGATTATTTAGAAGCGAACGGTAATGCTTAGATACCGATAACCCGCGGTTCGAGTTGCTGCAATCACGGGACCGCGACAACCGTCCATCGATTGCTCATACTCGAGATGAAAGATGAACGCATTTGCATATAGATTGAGTTCGTTCGTTTTCAGAAACGCTTGTTTTTCTCCTTTCGCCGGGATACACGCGGCTCTTTCACTGAATCAACTGAACGGACGTCCCCCGTCGACTTTTCATTCTAACCGCGAAAATCTTGAATAATGGACGACAAGCTCGAATATCACCGCGAATACCGTCCTATCGCGGTGACACGAGGTGGAAAAATCCGAAGTGCGACGGATCGATCCTCCTCGTTTGACGAAGTCGCGAAAGGGGTGATGATGTTATCGTCGAATGTCGGCGGTAAGAACGGATAAAAGTGTGCAGTGTGTTTGGTAATTCGACAGAGCTCTGACTGATAAATCAAGTGTGAGCAAAGTGTTCGCTTCTTCGAATTGTAAACGTTAGACTTCGTGGTATAGGATGATCTACTCGGTAAATGAATGCTTAGGTTAAAAACGTCTATCAAAATTAATATTCATAGATCATTATTTCATCTGCCTAAGTTATGCCGTTATATTACTGATGAGCTGTTTCGTCATTAAGATTGTATGTCCCAGAATATTCTACATAGTTATAGTCTTCGTTAAATATTTGGCATAGGATTGATGAGTGACAATCCTGTGGGAAAAACAAAAGTCAACGAAATTTTGAATAAACTTTTATTTAAAAAATGTTAAAGTAGATATTCTTAAACGAATGTAGGGATTTTTAATCAAGCACAGCTACAGTATACAAAAGTGAATTGCATGTACGTATATTGGCTCAATTGTACATAATTTATACAATTTAATGTATCGTAATAGAGAAAATATCCAGGAGCTCGTAGAAACGTCTTGATAAATTCTAGAAATCTCGCGAGAAATAGAAATAATACACAAAAGCTAATTGTGTGCATATTGGCTCGATTATATATCGCTTGTCCGAAGAGAAATGAATGCAAAAGATATTTAGAAACTGATGGCAACAACTTGATAAGTTCCACGAGAGAAACAGAAACGACGCAGCGAGAAAAGAGAAGATCGGAAGTAACACCGCGTCTTGAAGAAACGATGAGAACCTGTCCATTTAAATTACAAAATATACATGGTTTGTTTCACGTTCGCGCTGAAAACGATGAGAAGTCGAGGATGTGATTTTAAAGAAAACCTGCACAACTCCATCTCGAAGGGGAGCTAATAAAGAAAACAGGTTCCCCCTGGAATCGCGATTATCTAGGATACGCTCAGCTAGGGATGTTGATTCTCCAAATACATTCGCACGACGAAGAATTTCCTATAAAAATTCGAAGACTTTTCCCCAGGAAGAATTATCGTGCACTGAAACGCACAATTTTCAGATTTCCACAAGGGAATGGTTGCTTTGCATTCGAATACACATGTAATGACAAAATTACTCCCATGAAAGACCTCGTGAAAGCAATCAAACGAGTCGACGAGTTTCACGAGGTGGATGATATGTTGGCAAAATGTACATATAGTACGCGTATTATATGGAAAATGATGACTATTATGTTTTCTAATTCAACTTCTCAGAACTCCGATAGCTCGGTTCCCAATGTTTCGAACTTAACTCTCAGATATCAAAAGTACATTTTAAGATCTTTCTAGAATCGTAGGCACATTTTTCATCGACGTCCAAAAAATGTAAAAAAATTTTGCACTATTTGATAAAATCATTGCTACATTGTACAATCGGTTTCCAAGTCGAATCTCTGAAAGATTTCTCAACGAGAGATGAACATTTGCCGCGAAGAAGCTCGCGAGTTTTCGCTCAGGGCGTAAACGGTCTTGGAAAAATAAACCCTACGTAAAATCCAGCCGCGTTATCCGTCTGATCATTAATTAATAATCCGTTTCCTGCGCCACACTGCAAAAAATCGAAGAATTAAAGCTCCCCCACTGGCGAAAGGAAACGATCCCTCATCGCGTCTCGATCGCACGGAATATTCTCGAGATGGACGTGGTAGCTCTCTTCGTCGAGTTCGCACACGCTCGAACCGCAAGCGGAAGAAACGCGGTGATACGATCGATGCCGAGTGCAGCGAGGTCTTGAAAAAAAGGGGGAAAAAAATGGTTGCTTTATCTTAGCAAGTGGAATTTAAAGGAAAGCGGAGTTTGCCACGTGGTGGAAAAGAAGAAAGAAAAGAGCGATCGCCGAGGGCGGAAGCTGCAATCGTGCAAAGAGAGGGTTGAGAAACTCTCTCGAGCGGGCGACGAATCAATCGAGCCGGTTTATCGGTGACAGAACCTTCAATTTTTCTGTGGATTTCCATTAAAAACGTCTTCTACGCACCGATCGGCTCACGGATATAAGTTGCTTATTCTGTCCGATGAAAAGCTTCGAGAAATGACGTTGGTTTGTCTGGGGAAAGTACAGCAAAAATATAATAACCGAAGTCCATTTATTCGACGTATTTTCAGAATTTCATTTCGAAATTTAATTTTAGAAATTTAATTTATAACTAAGCCCTCGTTCCTCGGTTTTCAAACTCGATTTGTTCCTTTACGCGATTAACACGATTCACAAATTTCCTTAATAACGGTAAATAGACTAAATTTTTATTCAATTACTTTTAGGTATAGTCGTCCAATTTTTGCGCAAGAATGTATAAGAAAAATGTATCAAATTAGCAAGAAGGAAAGTTAAACAACTATTAATTGTTGAAAGAAAAAACGCCCCTTTTTACGCGATTCATAATTGCACGAATATTTTTACATTTTTTCAGGCAAACCACGAATCTGACGGAGTTTAATTTCTTCCTAGACACAGGTTTCAATTTAACGAAAAAATTTCTAGAACGTACAGAAGTTATCGATCGAGCGAACAATTTCGGAGTCAGACATTCGAAGAATCTTAGCGATAGCCTGGACGAAGATTAGACGTGCTCCGTCATAATACCGTAACTTTATTACGACTATTAGAACTTTGGTACAAACATCTCTGAAGATTAATAAGGGAATGCATTGTGGGTTGAATGCGGCAGGTGCGCCTGATGTTTCAGCTCGCGGCTTGAAAATTATTGACAGAATACAATTTCCATTTAATCGATATTAATTATGTACCCCCGTTAAAAGCATTCAAGTGTTGATTTTAGCTAACGCTTCGCACGAGTCAATAATTAATGGAATATTGCATGAGAAACCAATTTATATTTTTCTGATTGATATTAAAAAAAAGAAAAAAAAAAATTGTACTTACGAGGTGATCTCTTTTCACTCATTAAACGACGGTGTATCGCATCTACTTTGAGACCTATTTTCTATATTTTTGCAAACATCCGTAATAAAGTTGACAATTTATTCTTAGTAATTCGAGCAAAAGGGAAACTAAAGGGAAACGAAGAAGACGAAGGAGAAGAAGAATGGGTAGATAGTGAGCTGCATCGAAAGGAGCGATTTGTTTATCAAAAGAAGCGCGCTTACGCTAC
>KQ435794.1:11006890-11024160 GCA_001276565.1 Melipona quadrifasciata | reverse complement strand
AAACCGATGCCATAAACGGCTAAGAGATAAGCCTGCATGTTTATATAAACACAGCCACTTAGAGTCACTCATAGCGTGGCGCGGAAGAAACTTATGGGACAACCTAATAATTAGTTTGCTTATTAAAACTTGTGATATATTGCAATATATTGAATCAAAAGACATTCTTAATTTGTTATATATAGCAATTTGCTGTTCATTCAACATCAAACTTTCGGACTTTTAGTAATTCAAAACTTGCAATAAACTGCAAGAGAAAATAATTCTGTGCTTGAAATGATCGATCATTGCGTGAAATACAATGAAAAGCTTAGAAATTAGAAATAACGATCGAAGCGAACGTAACTGAATAATTAACGTTTCAGTTGTACAGGATCTTCCATCAAGATGAGAGATAAAAGTGAAAATAAATAGATTATCATGCTGCCGCGAAGACTGTAATTTCGTATAATTTTCTATATCACGTTCCATTCCACATGACTCTTCGTATCTAATATTCTAATGTGATTACATCTGGCACGCTCGACTAATCATTTACGACGTAATAATTTATTTAGTCAGAATCTCAGCTGCATCCGTTCTACGATAACGTTTCCTTAATTAAATCCCCATCTTCTCGCATGAACTTGAAAATTTTTATACTTTGTGTACTTATTACTTCATTATTGTATAATTCAAGATTAACAGACGAAACGCTGCGATCCTTCACGAAACGATTCAAAGAGTAATGGAAAATCCTCGAAGCAGATTCTCGTTGAATCTTTCTTCAAAGAAGAAAACTAAAACAGCGTGACAGTATTTTTGCATCGGACAAAATTGTACGGAAAGGAAAACTTGAAGTTCCATTGCATTTCCCGTGTTCCATCCTGTATGATTGGCAAATGAAACGAGCTATCGTCGCCAAGCGACCGCACGGTTCCACGAACAATCCATCGTAACCCTGAACGATGAATGGAGAAACGTTCCTGAAAACGTTCGGAGTTCTCCGAAACGGGTGTTCAATGGGCCTAGGTTCGACGAAACCAATTAAAATCGGGCCGCACAATGGCCGAATAAATGGCCGAATTAACTATAATGCCTTTGGGCAAACCGCGAGGGAATAGAATAATGAAACGTTAAAAGCGTATCGCAAAAGCGACAGAGAGAGGCCCAACGATTCGTACACTAAGACGGGGCTGGGGACGAAAAGAACGCTGGCTCGTTGATCAGTCAGCTCGAACTAATCGTTAATCAGACGGATATCTATCTCGCGTGTTCCACGGGAGATCCGTGGACGGGACATCGCTTGCGCGACTAATAGAGTCGACTCGAAGCGAGCAACAAGAAGAGAACGAAGAAAATCGTAGACAGAAGGTGGAGGAGGCGAGGAGGGAGGAATAGGAGTAGAGAAAGGAGGACACGAAACGATAGTGAATTATCTACATCTCTGTTCGGACTGTCGTCGAAGAAGACGCGCGGAGAAGAGAGGAACGATCGGCTCCGGTGCAATTGATTTCGTGATTTATGATATCCAGACGCAACCGTCGAAGATCGACGGTTGTTGGAAGAGTTACTTTTTAATCGATTCTACGCTCGATCGAACTTACCTTGCTTTTCTTTCTTTTTTCTTTTTTCTTTCTTCGGTCTGCAGAACGTGTGCGCGTCCTCGACAAGTACGAAAATATACGTACGTACGTTCCTATCGCGTGTCATGTGAGAATTGAAAAATTTATAATTTTTAATTCATCTTCTCTCGTTTCTAAAAACGATGCAATTTTTGTTTCTAAATATGTATTAACACGTTGAATGCCACGCCAGTTTGACGGGGATTGCCCGTGGCGCCACGATGAATTTTCTATTATGCGATACATATAATGTTGAAGTATTATCTGCAACGGATAAATAAATAAAACTTTTTTTAGACGCATTCTACACTCCATTCATTTCTTCACACTATTCCATTAACGATGGTAATAATAACAATTTACAAGTATTGACATTTGCTTAAATTATATATATTTCTATGAATCTGGGCGCGCCGGCCACCGGTGGCCCCCGTGGCGTTCAACGTGTTAATGTAAATTGTATTGTCTGAAGGAAATAAGTGATGATAAATTTGATTGCCAAGTTTGGGGAACGGAAAGTGTCGTTGTAATTGTACTTCGTCACAGGCACATTTACCAAAATTGATACGAATATGTAACATCGTTCGTGACACACGTGGGACGAGACATAACGATCAATATGAAATTCAATTTGCGAGGCACCGCGTTTCTGAATATGTGTTTTTATGAACAATATTTTATCTGTACGATCTTATCCCCTTATTTCTCGAATATCTTAATATTTTCAACATATTATACAAAATGTCTCCTGATAAAGAATGATTTTCTACTTAGGAACAATCTGTTCTGACGATATTAAAATATTCCAAAGTATGCCGTTTATCGTTCAAAACCGTGCGTTACACGGTATCTCATTCGTAGAAAACATTGCGTCCGTACAAAGGCAAACGGATTAAAGAGAAAACCGACCGCCTAGACGAACGTCGCCGGGATCGTTCCGCGAAAACGGCGGCGAAAAGCACGACGAAAAGTCAACCGAGAGACAGCGCCGAGCGAGAACTGCTTGCATCCCCATTAAGATACACCACGCGCTCGTGCTAAGCACGATAAATTATCTACAATGCAAATTCCTCTCGGGTGAACAAATCCCGAAACGGCCTGCTCCATCGGCGCGTTCTTTTCAAGTGTATCAGGCAAATTTATGCACGCCCCTTTCCCGCGCATAATTATCACGCTACGAGCATTATTTACATAACAAGTTTGAGTAACAAACATCGCAACGAGGCCTGCCCGCTTGTAAAATCCGCGCTCGCCGGGCGCGCACTTAATTTCCTGGACGAAACGACGCCCGACTTTCGTCCGTTTCGGTTAAACGGATCGAACAGCGGAACACACCTGTGAGATTCGAACATGCCGCCGAACATCCGTAACGGGAACGGGCCCGATCCTTCGCCAAACTCGATACTCGCGCGCCCCGGGGAAAATCAACTTGTCGATTGGATCAGCCGATCGACCAACGACGCGGAATAACGCCGATCTCAATTATCGGGTTGCAGATTAGCCTCCAGACGGAGAAAGTTCGTTTAATTCGAAGTCCTTCGGATAATTTTTCTAATCCGTTCCTCGGCAGAGGGCGAGATGTCACATTGATTTTTTAACACGTCGACCGATGTTCCTATTGTCGTAATTATCTTCGAACAAACGAGTGGAAAGAAAAGTAGATATCTGTCACGATACTAGCAAGAAATCAATCGATCGATCGCGTAATCGCGTTGTTTTATTCCACTGGATTTCTAATTATTGAAATTGAAATTAATAATCGTCGCCGTTCGAGATTCCTCGGAAATTCAGAACGATTGAAAAATTTCAAACGACGTAACGAGCAAGCTGGAGGATATTCCAAAGTGAAGAGTGCTCTCTTATCGTAACATGATATTTTAGAAAAATTAAACGTTCCGTCCCGCGGGCAATCAACGTGTTAATAAATCTCTGTGCAAAAAGTGGTCGCAGCGAAATAACATTTGAAAAGCAGTCTCGAAACAAAAAGGACACTTAGAGACTCGAGAGATCGTCTCGCCGATAAAGTTTGAGCAGCACGAGTCGATCGAATGAAATAAACGATCGCAAATTTATTTTCAACGCCCGGAGCTGCGGAGCGTGCTTCCTGCTGGCGTCTGAAAAATCATAAACAGCTCGCTACCCAGTGCTACTCGGCTACTCGTCTGTACCGTTAGCTCGTAGTTCCGACGTAGCATCTCGAATACGATTGCCTGAACTCCATTCGTACGCGTGGCAACGCACGTGGCATCGAAAAGTTTCCGTCCACCCGATGAGATTTTACACCTTGGTCAAAACTTTGTGAAAAAGAAAAAAAATGCTACAACGAACCTGAAGAGCTCGATCTTCGAGGCCAAGGTGGATGACAGTTGCAAGAAAATTTGTTCGGTGTTCGTAACGGCGTTTGAACTAGCAAAATGTTCGAGAGAACATTAAAATACCTCCGCTTCGAGACCTGTTGGCATGCGTCTCTGCTTTCGCTGTCAGGCAAAACATCTCGATGGGGCAAGAAAAGCTCGATGGAGCCAACGAGATCGATATGGAGATGAGAGGCGGCCGCCCGCGATGCGGGTGATCCATATTTATCGATGGAATATATTTTAACCGGGGGTATTAATGCAAAAGTCAGAAGCAGGAAACGAGTGGTGGCTCGGCCAGGACGCTGACGATCCGTCGCGAGACGGAGTGAAATTTAATTGTATTTTAAAAAGTTCGCGATATTAAGGTGCAAGATCGTTGCATTATCAAGTTAAAACCGGGGAGGTGGGGGGGGGGCAAGTCTCGAGTCGGAGTTCGCCTGTAATTTCATTTCTTCAAAAATTTCTGTCCAATTCAGGCAAATTGGAGGAAAAGTTACCAGGCGGTTGGAAACTTTCCAGATTTACAAGATTTCCGATGCAATTTTATGTATGCTTTCTACTTGCTCTCTGATTGGAGAATATACGATTGTTAACGTCAGTGGGTGGTTAGCAGCTGAAAATTTGAATGTGTGAATTGTACGTACTCTTGCCCAAAAATTTAAAGCGTACTCGTATGAAGAATAACATTCTTTTACACTAGTAGAGTTTTGATTAATCATGATTTTAACATTCACTTCTCAGAGAAATATACGAGAAACACATTTTTGTGCAGTATCGCAGTGATTTTCAATCCATGCATATACAGGAAATGAACATATCTGTCCCTGCAAAATTTCAGAAATTAACCGTACAACAAAATATGTTAAGTAAAAATGCGACCAAAGTGTGTTTCATTTCGTATATTAAATATCAGCGGTCGAATTCCCAGCCTGACACTCTCAGACACGTTCGCATAGGACCGCGGAAATTTTTAAAATCGAAAAACGGTATACCGGAACGTTTCTCCGGGAACTTTTCGATCCTATTTAATATCGGAACGCCCACGGCCCTCCAACACAATGCGCCGCTCATAAAACGCCGGTTACCAATACATCGGGGCATTACACACCATTATTGCAATTCAGCCAGAACGTATTCACGATACGGTATCTCATTGTCTCAAGCTATTTATATCGCGACGCTATTTGCGTAGGTCACGGTGATGCACGGCCGAACGAACCGATTAAAAAGCGAAGGCAGCTGCCGCGCCGTGGCCGAGAGTGCACCGCGAAAAGAATCCGAGGGTGATAAATACGCCGGTATATAGGCGAGGGTAAATCATCGAGGAATCTCTTTCCCGTTCGATGCAGCGCGTTCGATGCAATTTAAATATTTAAACATTAGGCAGGCGCGGAACTATGCGGCGAGGCTGCGAGCGTTTCACGACTCATTCCGACGTACCTGGATGGATTATCGATGTTTCATGGCGTTATGGACACTGTTAATATTATGGTATTGTAACATTTGTATCCAGCAGTGCTACTTTGATCGCGGCGATCTGCAATTGAATATTTGCCCTCGCGATATTCGAGCGGCTGGTCTTGGATCAATGCAAATATACTTGGAACAATTTTTATTTTATTTTTCAAACCTAAACTTTTTTCCAGGTTCCATTCATAAACGTCCGCGATCTAATTATTACTCACGTCGTTCCATCCAGTTTAATTTCTACTGCAATTAGCGCGGACGACGGAACAAAATAAAACACATTGGGGTTTTCCTCCAAGTTTTGTCTAAGGAAAATCCCAAGTGTCTGTCTCCAATAGGAGAACCAATAGGGGAGATGTTTTTCTCTTCACCTCTCTCTCTCTCTTTCTCTCTCTGTCTCTCTGTCTCTGTCTGTCTACAACCCCTTCTTCAAAGTCGGACGCGACTAAAAATCGCGCATGAACGTTGGCCGGCGCAGCGCGCGATATATCAAGTCTTGAAAAGAATGTCCCTACGCTCGACGAATCGCTAAGAAAATTAATGGCTCGCGCTTTGCATTCCCCGGAGAAGCTTTGAATGCCGAAGGTATCTCTCCTCTGGTCTGAAGAGAGTCGCCTTCTAGGTTCTGGCAGCGCCTACACCAGGCTCTCCACGACATACGGGTGGCTGCTGTTGAACCCTCGACGCGTTCTCCTCCCGAGGAGGCTCGCGCCGTCTTCTCGCGGTGATCGTCGCGGTTTTGTGAACGTGTTCACGTATTATTCATTAGCTGACGCCGTTCGCCGCTGTCACGCCGCCTGATGAATTATTTTATTCGTTCGTACACGCCGCGCGTACCAGCCACGCAGCCACGACGTCGAATCCTAATCGAACGCGGCCGGAGCTTGGCGTCTTTCACGCGCAGCCGAGATAAGTTATTGCGCGTGGACGCTGAATTTTGCGCGGAACGACCGAAGGCTGAAGGGGAACGAAACGTTGCGAGACTCGCTCGTCGCTTGAATTTTGATAAAGGTGGCGGAAAATCAGGTCGGGCGTATCAGGGACGATCGAACAAACGAAATCGACTCGACTGATGCGCGACGTTAAAATTAATTTGCCAATATCGTGATCCAATATCCGTACGATTATAAAGTAAATAAAAACTGCACCATTTGTCTCACTGAAAGGCCCAGAAGGAAACTGTTTCGACTTTTTTGCCATAAAATTTGATACAAAACAAATTACAGGCGCGATCGCTCAGTACCAGACAACGCCACTCCCACCACTCCACGCCCCCTCACCGATCACGTGACGCAAATCGACCAATTGCTAATTTTCGTTGCATTAGCGTTGCACCTGAAGAGGTCCGATTTTCTGGGTTACCCCCGCTAAAATCACTTTCAGCGATAAAACGCGACCAAGGACTGTCGAAGTGTTCGTACGAATAAAAAGAAACAAAGAGCAAGTTCTCGCGCAGAGATTGAGAAATCAATATCGTTAAAATTCCTTCTTAAATGCCGATGTGTTAGTTCTGACGTTATCGCCGCTGCCTAACCCAACTCAATCAGTCAGTTGATTTGACCTCGTTATCCGAATCACGGTACTTTCTCCGAATGAGAAACATTCTACGCTTCTGATTGAGACTGTTCCACGCGCCGATTGAATCTTGAATTTTCTGAATAGTTGGATATTAGGACGGAAGTCAGGGTCACGCGGTGCCTCGGACGTCCATCGTTTTCCCCGTAGCGGCGAACGTTAATTGTTTCCCGTCACGTAGAGACGGAGAGTTTTCGAGAGATAGACGCTCGTGACAGAAGGTCGGGAGACGAAGGCACTGCCTTTTGTCCTCGCGCGTCGCGGTCGAAAAATATCCGTTCAATCTGCCAAATTGTCTGCGAGTGCCGTTGAACTTCGCCATTGAACGCGAGCGCGAGCCGCTCGGTCGATGCATCGGTGAAACAGGTTTCGTACCGAGAATCCCCGAATCTGACCCGGGATAATAGAAACCGACGGCGCTTAGCAAATTGCCACACGGCTGGCCCCTTTATAGTGGGATTAATCGCAGACGGAATTTGCCTCGCTCGATTAACGCGTCCGTTTTCCTGTTCGCCGTCGTCCCGTCTAATAGGACGAAAGGCCAGGAGACAAGAGGAAAATGAAAGGGAAGAAACATTGTCTGGAGCGGAGGAAAAATAACGAAAACGCTCGACTCGCGAATAAACACTCGCGATCACGATTGCTTTGTCCCGATGGTTACGACCGTCCGACGCGGAGTCGTTAAACGGAACAAGCTCCTCGAAATTGATACAGTTAACCGATACGAAGCTGCAATTTCTTGTGCAAATATCGGAAACGATCGCACGCTGTCCTCGATCTCGTTCTTCTTTCCTTTTATTCGTCCAAATACGATTTTTGTTCTTCTGGGAGACAAATCTCGGGGGAGAATGATGACGAACGATCGGTTCGTTATAGTGAAAAAAGAAAGAAAGAAAGAAAAAAAAATAAAATTTCAGCGAGCGGATCGAGACTAACGACAATACATAACCGAGATATAACCGAGACCTTGCGTCGTCTAATTAATCCAACCAGAGTCTACGGGACAGTGGTTCGCGTGGCAAAACGAACGACCAGAAGTCGTTCTTTGACTTCTTTGAAGCTTGTTTCCGGCTTCGTCTAGCCGCATCCCCGACAAACGTCGACGAAAGACGGCGGCTCTCTCCATTCTGCTTACTTTATTCGCGCACAACTATCCAGGGGAAAAAAGAAGCGCAGCCGTACAGCCCTATAATTGGTGCTTACGGCTAATAGCCCATTGTCTGCCGTAAAGAAGCGGGAAAAATGTTTCATTTATCTGAGACGCGTTTTCAAAAGCAGCATCGGAACGAACACGGGCGTTTCGACGATACGTTTCGGAATACAATACAAAGTGCGCTCCCGTCCCACATTAAGCATTCGTCGATCGGCTTTAAGGAAGCATTAAATTATGCCGACGATGGATTTTTTCCCCCCCGTTACCCGCGTCCGTTCCCGGCTCTTTCCATCGCTCTTTCGTCGATAAGACAAAGGAGAAGGAACACACCGTGACGAAGCGTCAGGAGTACGTCTCACGTTGAAAACTCTCTTCAATTTTTTCGCATCGATGAAACAAGCGAAAGATCGAACAAAATCGAATCGACAAATCTGAAGGTTTGTTCAAAAAGCGCAGCGATGCACCGAATGTCAAGTAAAAACAAAGGCGTGCTCACCATGAGGATAGTAAGAGAAAACACACACACACAGAGAGAGAGAAAGAGAGAGAGAGAGAGAAATAAAGCAAGATCGAAGGTAAACCTGGCAAGAAGAAAGTTGAATGGTACGCACCTTGACCGCGAAACTCAGATCCCAGATCGAAAGCACGCTGTCGCCGCGTTGATCGATGCAGCACGTCCCAATGGAAGGGTCATCACACTTCCGGCGTGTCGTCGAGTCACCGGCGGATCCACAAAACGCTTCGAACGCGCGCACCGAGTCACGCGAGCCGCAGAACCGTTCGTCAAAAATATCTCGCGAACGAAGAGCGAAACCGAACAGAAACTAAGAGGAACAGAACCGGAGACGAGACGAGACGAGACGAGGAGAATACGTGCGTAGTTGCACAGTTGATCGCTCACTGGACGCGCGTGGACCAATCGGCACGGTGCTGGTGCGTGCACTGTGACATGTCAGGTGGTGATTTTCGTCTGTCGGGCGAACTCGACGGAAGCTCGCCGCGACTTGAACTGACCGCGCAGCGAGAACCGACGCGTAGGACGGAAGTCTGGGATCGGTGATCGATGACACCGGTGTGGATTAGGCACCGCGGCACCGCCGTCGTCGTGTGTCAGAAGCAGAAGGAAGAACAGCAGCAACGGATCCAACGCGCGTTGCGAGAGAGAGCCAGCGAGCAACGCCGGATCAGGGCAGTGGCTTGGCTCGGATCAGACTGAGCCGAGTTAACCGAAGGATTCAGATGTGCCTTTACCTTGCGCGCCTTCCTTTCCTTTCCTTTCCTTCACCTTTCCTTTGCCGCGCGTTCCGTCTCGCTCGCGCGCGCTCGCGTCTCGTGCTGTTCACTCTGTTAATCGTGATAGCGTGGACAGTGACGTAGCTCGCCGCTCGGAACTCTTCCTTCGACCATTTCCCTCGGCCGTCTTTCTTCTTCTTCTTCTTCTTGTTCTGCTTCTTCTGCTTCTTCTTCCCGTGCACGAAAATTGCGGCACGTCACGCGACCACCGAAACCTTTTCAACGCCGATTGTTGCTTGGTTAAGTTGTTGCGATTACTCGGCCGATCCCACTGGCCGCCTTATGGCCGGTACCACGAATTTTTCGCCGGGCTTGTTGCCGAAATCCACCTGTTTCGAAATTATTAATTGTAGAAATGGTAGAGCAGTAATTGTTGATACAAATCGATATGGACAGACACGAGTTTGATTGTTATACCGTAGCTCATTCATTTGTTTGTTGAACTTAAAGATTACGGAATTATAAATTCCAAGTTTGAATTATTCAAACTTACATATACTGAATAAAACGTTATTCAAAGTATACCACGGAAGCACATCTCGCGCGTGATCTTTACAGTGAATAAACAATCTTTCAAAATATGGATGTTTGAATAATAATTTCCCGCCATTTTAAACAAATTGCAACAACAAAAAGCTACATTTAGTTTAGAAACTTGTACTCTATTTAAAACAGTTACATCTAATTTAAAAATTAAACAAAACACTCGTTTCAATAGGAAAAATAACCAACTGGCAAAAGAATTATAGCCGACTTTTCTCGTCAGCTGAAAACGCTGTTCCATTTAGCCCCGTGTACCGGAGAGAAACGATACGGCACTGCGTGTAAGCACGGCATAGCGAAGCGTCTGTCTCTTTCTCAACCGCTACTCACCTTCCTCCGTTGGGGACCTCGGCCTCGTGCCCATCATTCTTCCTAATACTTTGGTACACGCCGCAGAGAAAAGAAGCTCCATAAAAACGTGCTGCCCCATAATGCCCGTGCAATCGAGTTGACTTCCTAAAAATAAAAGGCAACACGCGACACGTGAATTAAAAGAATGAAAAGAACAGAGAGAGAGAGAGAGAGAGAGAGAGAGAGAGAGAGAGGATGAGAGTAGGAAAGGTCCATTTTGAATCGCCTCTTGTGAATGATACGTCACCGTATCGCTGTTTCAAAAGGCTCCTTTTTATTCTCGAATTACGAGCTAACAGAGCGAGTAGAGCAACCGGATAATTTATTTGCCACGAAACGGAAATTGACGGAGGAGCGTCCTATTTGAAACAGGTGTTACAGACGCGTGTTTCAAGGAGCAGCCGTGGCGCTTTCAAACGATGCCGGCGCTTCTTCACCGAGGCTTACCGTGAATTAGTATTTCGAACGCGAATGACGTTTACAAAATATTTACGCACACGTTCACGGCGAACACGTATCGACATAACGAGCAAACACCGGTATAATACTGAATACATACGACACGAAATTACTTTACTGACGAATATCGTAAATCTAGCAGACAATCTGTAATACTTCGAAAAGGAATACGAAAAACCACCGATATTTACTTGAGTACTTAATCCCGAAACAAGTTCAAGTTGATCGTGTCGAACAAAAAGAAGATTATCAATTACCTTATCATTTTTGTATCAACAATCGTCCAAAAACCGTCGATTTGAAATTCCACGTACGAGAACCATTTCTAAACTGAATAATCGTTTCTCGCGAAAAAAGTGTCAACTTCAGTGTCATTAATGCTGCGCTCTTCAGACGTGTTGGAAAACTAAAAAGCGAGTCTGTCGGTAACAAAGATCTCCCGACAAAATTATTTTCCTGCAGCAGCGAATCGCCGTCGTTCACCTCGCGACAGAGTAAAGAAAAATTACGCGTCGTAAATCATCGATAAAAATTCCAATTTATCAGATTTCTTTATCACCGTATGGTACATCGTTATCTAGAGTGGAAAAGTCCCGAGAGAATCTAGTAATTTTTTGCGTAACGTTGCCAACAATGCTCGCAACTAAACTTGTATATTTTGTGAAGATTACTACGTGCGTGGTTCCTGTTAGATCATGTTTTGATATTTTTATGCCAGTAAGTTATGTAGTTTCCCCGAAATATGCAGTGTATATAACCACGTTAAACGGTGTTCAAATAGTTGTTAAAAGGTACGTTTAACACCAAGTGTCGACGTGTAAAATGGCGTGGTTCGGTGACGGGCTGCCTAGCTTGTCGAATTTAAAAGGACAATTAACAAGCTTTACGAAGGAAGTCTTATCGGAGGGCATTGTGGACGAAATGGGTATGTGTAAACTTGTTCAAATCATGCAATCAACGTGAATCATAGTCTATTATCGCATAACGTAAATTACTAACGACTGTCAATGTAAGAGTTTGTTTTATCGAGCGAGTATGACACAAAGTGGCGGGAAATTCGAAACGTAAATTAAATCGTTATTTACACAGTTTTGTCACTTGCAAATAATATTCTAAACTCTTTTATATAGACGAGCGATCGAGAGCATTGAAGGAAGCGAACGAGAAATGCGTCGAGTTGCAAGAAATATTAAACTCGAAAGACGCTGAAGTAAGTATAATTTTATTCGGAATCGCTGATTAATAATTTATTAACATCTATTTTTAACTGTTCTCTTCTTACATAAGAGTGTCATTAAAAACATCACGACATGATTTTGTTATCACAGACTGCGTGTATAAATATAATGTTCCAGAATGACGAGTAATTTTCTTAATTTAATTAGCTAGTTGGGTATAAAATTGCTTTGATTATTTCTGCATTTTACTGAGTTGTCATATCTGTACAATTATATCTTTACATCTCGTATCAATGATCGTATCAATCGATCGAATGACACGCTTCGTTGCAAATTTTTTACATTCACGCAGATGTCGACCATCTCGATAAGGACATTCTACGGTTAAGAATTATTTTAACAGATGTTACTTTTCATATTAAACGGAATTGAGTACTGAGTCAACACGTTTACCTTATCTCGTATGACACTATCCCCGAATCCTTTCAATCCTCGACAAGGGGCGATAGGATGTTATCCTTCATTACATAAGCTATCAATCATGCTTCCCACGTAATAAAACGATGCCATTATAATATCTTTCCAATACGAGAACGTCGAATCTTATCAATAAATTTCGCATTTTATATGTGATTTCTAAATTTTTACAGACGTTACCAAAGGAGTGGAGTCTAAATAGAAATTTATTTTGTCCATCTATCTACTTTGAGTGCGACGCAACGAAATTTTCCACGAATGCACAAAAATACACAATCTGCTTACCAATCTCTCAATTAAAAAAAAAAAGAGAGAAAAGAAAGCGGAACACTGTCCAATTTTATAATATCTTGCTGCTTTGATCCTCATTTTGCTCGTTAAAAACTCGTCTACGAAACAGCTTAAATATTCCATTTTCTGGACTATCGCGGCACATTTCTTTCATAAATAATATTACAGGTTCGACCTTCGAACAGCAATCGTTCCATTGTGCAAAAATAGTTTCCCGGAGTGGGGGGAGGAAGGATGGCAAAGGGGGACAGAGGGGTCATTGAAGTCTGCACGGTCACGTCGTTCCGGTTTGTTATCGCGGACAATTTGTGGAAGCATAAGAGACCAAAAGCGTGCACCACGTTTGTTCGTGCTTTTGTGGTAAGCTACGGAGGACGGTACCCTCCGTTGTTCTAGGAACCGATAGATAGCGATATCAAAGCCTTTTGCTCTGCATTAACAATGCTCGCATCCCGTGCCCCTTGCCACCCTTGGAAATACCTATATAACGTTACAATATTAACGCGCCGATTGACTTTTACCCTATAGTTGGGAGATATCGTGTATTTGCCACGAGACGCGACCGTAAATTGATCGCCTTGCTCTACAGATGGAAACAGTTTTAGCGAGGGTGTAATTTATACCATTGTAGAAATTGTAATTAACCATAGAAAAGCAGCAAGGAATGCTAATGAATTTGGATATCAAGGGTTTTGCTCTTTTGCGTGGAAAATTTTAACCAGGCACAATATCAATTGTTCAAATCGATATTTTAAATTCAATGTTTTGTTATATTTTGTTTTGTTATATTTTTATATTGTTATATTTTATAAGATTTATGTTAAGTACCAGTGTAACATTTCTCATGGAAATTTTATGAATTTGTAATAGCGGATTTTTAGAAATTTCAATGACTTTTAGTAAATGAAAGCTTCTGTTTTTCTATCCCTTGCAATTTCATTTTTCTGATATCTACAAGTTTTAGATTTTAGTCGTTGATAGTTAAAATGTTATTAAAACGTTCGATTTAACGGGAAGTTTATTTTAAATAAATTTTACTGTAAACGAATACGAATTTTTGCGCTATCTTCTTCGTACAAATATTTTCCACTGTTTCTAAAAGAACATGTACTTGTAAACAACGTGTATCTTATCAACCATTTTTAATGGATTTTAACAGAAAGACAGAAAAGTGGTCAAAGTGGTACGAAAACAAAAGCATGTTAAAACAATGTTATTGTGCCCTTACCTTTTCGTGCCATTGTTTTAGATTTAAAATATATATTTATACGTCGAAATCGTCGAGATTAAATTTGTTATTAAGGACGAAGGTGAAATTATATTTTATGTCGAGATCGTGGGTACCTATCATTGTTGCGCACACGAGTAAAACTGTCGAAACTCTGAAGCATCTATTAATCGCGTTATCAACTTGCTGGAATCGTAATAACGTTTTCCAATATTAACGTTCGATATCCGAGCCGTGTTCCTGGAATATAAATCACACGGTTTAGGGAGTGTCTTTGAATCACGAAGGCCGATCGCGTATTTTCTATCGCGCTCTTCTTTTTCTCCTTCTTCTTTTTTTTTTTCTCCTCCCCGTTCAGTTTCCTTTTATAAAACTTCATATCGAAACGTTTCAATGGTACTTTCGTTAAACCGTCGCTAAAAACTTTATATTAAAGCGGCGTTCTATATCAGTCCGCTTATTAGAAATGTTGAGATTCAACTTTGATAAACTTGTTACGTTTCTCTTTTAAATTAAGAATACCCCGGAGATTTTAATAAAAGACGCACAACGCAAATAAGAGATCCTATTTTTCTTCGCCCTTTGGAAAAATGTCGATAAACGGAACATTATTAATCCGTCGCAATCGCCAGAAGCTATAAATACCGCGAAATTTGTTTCTCTTTGCATTTTTTCCTCCGAAGCTTGCTCACACTCGGTCTCTCCGAGAAAATTCTATTTTCTTTTTCGAGAAAAATATTCCCCGATTCCTCTCGCTCGGTCGATGAATTTACGGTCCAGAATTTGCCGAAATTTGGGGAAACAAATATTTCTCAGGTTACTGTTTGAGATATTGAATGCCGCGCGGTTCAAACATCGAGTGGAATATTTTATTTTCAAAGTTACGCGCATAATTTAATACGATATAATTTAACACTCGTTTTACTTTCCACAAAGTTTCCTCTCGTCGGAAATTTCTACGAACCAAATTTAGAAGAGAAAAAAAATACTCGACTGTTTAGCCGGATTATTTGCGCTGAATTCAAAATATTTCGAATCGTTTCGCTTTCGGTTGCTCCCAGCGTTCGTGGTAAGATGGTGAACCGTATAGGTGGAATAACGTTTTGGAGGGGGGGTTTGGTGACGGTTTATCGCAGCGCAAACCTGAGATAAGGAAGGCAAACAGAAACGCGCATCGTACGGCTCGTATGCCCACGGCCTACCACCGGACTTCCTTCTGATTATGGTTACCAATATTTAAGTCCGTAGCGTGATTACCGCGTTCCCCGTGTCAACTTTTTCCTCCTTCCCCGCCCCCTCCCCCGCCCCCGTTTTTTTTTTTATATTCCCCTCCGAGTTGGGAGATACCGATTTTTCGTTAACTGTTCCAACAAAATCATCCAGCTCCAAGAATAAATATGGCACGAACGCGCCCTCGTATGTGGTTCGAATGCTCCTTTTCTCTTTCAGTATCGCGAAATTCCTCGTTTCTTTGTTGCTCGGCCGAAAAAAGTGCGAGAAAAATACGTACATACTCTCGCGAGTATGACGTAATCGAGAAACAATCAAATGGGCGTTTATCGTATTTTTCGATCACGATCAATCTTAACAGAAGATCAACAGATGGCTCGATCTGACTGGACAGCAAATAATGAAAGTAGCTAGAGTCAAAAATATCGAGATACTTGAGGTGAAAAGCTTTTGAAAAATATTTCTTACATTTGTTTGGCAGATCATGCAGATGGATCGAAGACACGATTCAGAGAAAATTTAAACACACTTATTATTAGTATAGCAAAGAGAATAAAACTTTCGATTGTAAAACAAAACTATTCTCATTTTAATAGTAACAAGAACGTAGTTTATTTGCTTCAGAGAAAATTTAGATACAATTGTTGCATGTGCAGCAAAGCGAATAAAACTTACGATTGTAAAACAAAATTATTTCGATTTTAATAGTAACAAGAACGTAGTTTATTTGCTTCAGAGAAAATTTAGATACAATTGTTGCATGTGCAGCAAAGCGAATAAAACTTACGATTGTAAAACAAAATTATTTCGATTTTAATAGTAACAAGAACGTAGTTTATTTGCTTCAGAGAAAATTTAGATACAATTGTTGCATGTGCAGCAAAGCGAATAAAACTTACGATTGTAAAACAAAATTATTTCGATTTTAATAGTAACAAGAACGTATTTTATTTGCTTCAGAGAAAATTTAGATACAATTGTCGTATGTATAGTAAAGCGAATAAAACAAAATTATTTCGATTTTAATAGTAACAAGAACGTATTTTATTTGCTTCAATGTACATGTGATAATCGCGAAATTGGCAATGGTAATTTAAAATATCTAAAATGCTTATTTTCCTGTAACTCCTTAATTAGACTGTAATTTCTTACGTACGCAAAAATAGTTGGAAAAGCAGTATTTTAAATTTGCAAACGTGTGCGAAATAGAGAGAATAACGAAATCAAAAAATGTCTGAATGTTTCTTTCTGACAATGAACTCTTTGAAGGGATTATAAATATTTGAATTTTTCAGGATGCATATAGATTTTCGCGACTGGCCGTATGTCTAACATGTTTCGTTATAATCGAATGACTGGAACGCTGCTAAAAGTCGTTTATTTGATTTTTCGTAGATTTCGCTACTGCGACGACAAAACTGCGAGCTTCAGAAGGCTGTCGTCGAATTAAATGCGAAACCAAATGATTCGGTAAGTTTTTCCCTGTTAATTTTCTTCTTGTCTTTACGTCATAAAATACGTGAACGTATTGAAATGAAAAACTTCAAAGAATATCTGTTTTTTTTTTTTTCTTTTTATTCGTACTTGCATATTCAACGATAGGATAATTTATACTCATGACTCAGTAATAGCACGTTTAGTTAAAAAAGTGGAATACGATAAGACCGAACGTTGGGCAATAATGTTAATTAAGTATTCACTGTGCACGGACAACTGTTCTTGCATGTTACCAGAAATGTTCATTTTTCATTTTAGAAAGAATATTCTCCACCAAAATTCGTTTTATTGGAAAACAAATGTAATAAATATATTGTGGATTTTTGAGAAATTCGGAAACGAAGGAACCTGCGTAGAATGCATGTAATTCAGAGAAATACGTGAAATATGAAAAATGAAGTATTCTCGTCAGAATTTCTGATTTTAGAGTCTGTTTCTTCGCTTGTATCCACGAAAATGTTCAAACACGCGTTTCTGTACATGTTTACGTGTGCAATGTAAAATATTTTTTAAAAAAATATTTATATATTTTATATAAAAAATATTTCATAATTTAAAAGTAACGAG
>KQ435794.1:10992178-11006639 GCA_001276565.1 Melipona quadrifasciata | reverse complement strand
GAGAAATTAAAATTTAAAGTCAATCTGTGAACGCATAAATTGCGACTATTTAAATACTTTTCAAATATATCTATACTTTATTTTTAAATTATCGCAGCTTGAACGAAATGTCAAAGTGTCTCATGTAACAAAACAGTTGCACAAAAAGTATACTTTCGTGAGCAATTGTAACCTCAGTTCATAACTTCCAATTAAATTAACTATCATGTATTTATATGGAACGTAACATTTGAAATGAATGCGATATTACATTTGCAAAACATTTATCAATCTTCGTAAAATATTTTATTTGTTAATTCCAACGATAAACATCGAACATTCGAATTTTCGATAGGAAAATTCGCCAGAAATTGGTCCAAGTTTCGCATTAAATATGACGTGCACGTAATAAAAAAAGTGTATACACAAATTTTTAAATTTCTTTTTATATTAAAATAAAATTTCTTTTTATATATTTATATTAAAATTAAATTTCAACATTCTTCAGTTGGTTTCGCAAGTTACATCTACATATCAAATTACGCATAAACAATATTGCATCCACTGAGACATCCAATGTTACACTCATAATATTATCATCAAAAATTACCCAAGTCTAGCGAGAAAAACTGAAGATTCGAGTACGAGTTATTCGACAAAAATCCGTCACTTCGAACAATTAAATTGTCTTTCCATCGGCTTTCGTTCGTTGTAATTAGTCGGTCTCGATCGGTTTAGGTTAGGTTTAGGTTAGGTTTAGGTTAGTTTTCGGAGCCGTGCACGCCGCACAACGCTGAGTAGCAGCTGATGAAGCTGATACAAAACTGCTGAACACTGTTTCCCCTTTGCGTATTCGTTTGTACGTCCCGTGCTCTTCTGCTCGAGCGTTTCTACGCGGGTTCCCGGTAACGTACGAGCCTTAAAACCTCGCTAAGTACGTTGACTTACAAAACTCTCCACGCGTACCGAAATAATCTTCTATCTCGTGCCGCGCTGCTCCGCGAAGGACTTTTACTCGTGTACCCTTTTTTTTTTTTTTTTTTTTTACGAGATCTTAACGCAATTTATCTGGAAGTCGTAAATTTTCTATCGCGAACTAGCCGACATTTACGGAAGCTAATTCCAGATAATTACAGATTGCAATAACGTCTACGCATATTAATCGTTCGACTATTGCGCTGCGTTTCATTCCTCCTGAAATTTATATTCTTTCGCGTCGTAAAAATTGACAACGAAATGTATATTCATATTTCGTTTAGAAGTTTTCAGCCCCTTCTTTTTAAATCAATAGCGTTTCGCGCGTAATTTTTTCGAGAAATGTAAATATCGTAAACTGCCGATTTTTACACGAACTCGGTTAATTGAAGAGACAGAAATTTTAAACGTAGTAAATAGGTGCTCCACTTTGGATGCTTTATATATTTTTTGCATACGTCACGTGCATTTTATAATTACAAGTATCATTTCCACGTGCAATTAATCACAGTAATTTGAAATTATTTGTATCAGAAAGCGAGTTATGTTTTTTTTTTAAATAACCAACACGCTTCGAACTTCTGAGCAAGAGTACACGTTGGTAACGTAAAAGGATGCAAGAGGAAATCTTTCTTTTGTTTGAACCTTGATACCTTGACTTGGTGGAGCAAACGCGTAATTAATTAGCTAATGGAAAGATTAATGATTAATACAAGTAAGTGACATATTAAAATTTTCAGGCGTGTTCGATCGAGGCCAAAGTTGCAGATGATTAGCGATGAAAATAATAATAATAATGATTAATTCAGCAATGTATATCTTTTAATACGAATGATGCCAGCAACGTTCAATTCCTCCGCTGTGGTATTCTTAGAACTAAAAAGAGTTCTTGGTATTCGTTGTATGTAGCATGAAAGAAATATACGTTCAAATAATAATATTTAAATGCGTTGTATAGTCTGATGTGATAGATGTGTGAGAATAACACTGCGTCCATGTTTCAGAGAATGCGTACTCTGCAAACGCTTTGGCAAATTTTCATCGCGTGGTAACGAGTTGCGAGATGAACAAATTTACGAGCAGAAACATTTTCGGTTGCGGTATTTTCCTTCTTTCCCGTCACATTCATTTTTTGTCTCTTTCCTTCTTAAGTGAGGAGAAGAACATTTTTTTTGTCCAAACGCGTAACAAACGATCCGAGTTTTCAACGATTATGTTTCGCCACAAAAAAGTTTATATTCTGAGAGGAAGCTTTGGCAAAACTAAGCAGCATCAGGTAAGATAGATGAAAAAATGAACGAATAGAGAGATTTCCAATTGTAATTTTTTTTTCTTTCCTCCCTCACTATCTAAACGTATCTAAATTTACTTTAGATAAAATTAGACGACTCGACAGTTTTTGCGAGATGTAAAACGGCGTATCGAAATCCAAATCTAAATTTAAAAAAATTAAACGATTCGAGCGTGTGCTGCAAATGAAATTAACACAACGTTTAATGGCGCGGCCGTAATTGTTGCGGCGGATTTCCTTAATTCCCTGTCTCGTAAAACACCGAAAGGAACGTTTCACGCGTTTGAAAGTTATTCACCGTGCCATCTATCAATGGAATAGCAGGCGACGCGCGAGTCCCGTTTACAAATGCATTCCTGTATAATATTCATTAGCTTCCTGGTGCGACGTTCGTCGTACCATAGCCAACCTAACAGACAAAAATTGCGTCGCAATAGGTAACGCAATTTCGCGTGGTTTTCACGCAGCTGTTGCCCGCGTACCATTTCATTCCGAGCTCGCGACCAGGCAAACCCGAGTTCCCTGAACCCTCTGACGACCGTGTATGCACAAAACGACCGTGTAAGTACTCTAAGAACAAACACGCTTCTCTCTCCTTCTCTTTCTCGTGCGTTTCACACCTCAAACAAAATGGAAATGAAAACGAAGGAAAAGGGAAATGGAAAGCACCTAAACAACGGAACGTGTATCGGCGAAGCACGTCGTACCCTGCCGCGAAACTTCTTCAACTTTTACCCTGTTTAACATTCGAAAGACGATAACTCACTGTTAGGTCATTCGCAATAATAATCCGCGATCGGGTGTCATTAAATTGCTTGCCACGGTCCCGTTATTAAGTTTCGAAAGTGACACAAGCGTTTAGGCGCGTTTACAACGCTGCAACGCCGGACGAAGAGCAGAAACACCTCGTTCGCTATCGTGTCTCCTTTTTGGAATTCAGCTTTCGTTATTCTCTTTTCTCCCCCCCTTCTATAGTGAATCGAACGATTGACAAACAAACAGGTCGTGGTTCACTTGTTACTTCTGTAGAGCGGAAGCCGCTGTTTTTGTTTGTTCGTTCAAAGAAGCGATGTAGCTCCAGTTGTTTAATTCGAGCAAATTAATCGATCAATTCCGAAGTCGATAAATTACGCGTGTTAGTACTTTTATTACTGAATATAACGTATTTCTGAAGTAGCAAGTTGTTTGGAAGAAATTGCAAATGAGATGCTGCATCAGCGTCTTAGAAAAACAGTCTGAAACTCGTCAGTCGCTTCGGAGAATCGCTTATTTCACCGAGATTCTGGGTTAAGTGCCGTCCTCTTATCAAAAGGCATCACTGCCCTCCCCTGATCCGTGGCTACATTCTTTAAGAACAATGTCTCTGTTAACAAATACTTTACATTGATCCCTAATAGCTTAATACGATGTTTTTAATGCTAGTGCAATTAGTAACATTTAACGCATCTGATAAATAGTTTAAATTATAATATATGTCTTTTATGTCTTTTAAATATCTAATTATATATAATTTTATAGATATATATATCTTTTTAAAAAACATTTATTATAGGTTTCTGTAACTAGTGGTGAATCTGTACACTAACTCGTATTAACTGATGTGCACATAACTCTGTTCGTTTAACTACTCCTCGATGTCGTAAAATTGTTTGGAAAGAAAAAAGAATCCAATGTCTGTCATTAACACGCAGAGCAAAAACTAGATACTTCATAATTTGTCGTAATAAATTTCTATTTGTGTGCGTTTTTTCTCACTTTTTCTCGCTGGATTATTCTCTTATAATTGGCAGCTGGTAACTCGAATATTGAATAAAAACAATTGAAATGGAAATATCTCGTGTTCATCGTTTTGTCGAGAAAAAATTTACTCTTGCCTAAGAAAACAGAAATAGACACTATGACGTACATAGGACGACGATAATTTAAACGGTGGTCCTTTTAATCATTCAAGGCAGTCCACCCAAATTTATATTCTCACTCTTCAATTCGTATCATTTAAAAATACGTTCTTCCAACTATCTTCTGAAAAATAATTTTAAAACTGTAACTTCGTTAGTCAAGAAAGCTTTGTCTCGAAATAAAACGCTAAATGATCAAATCTTCTTTCTCGCGACATTAACCAACAGAAATGAAAACGGACAAGTGCAAAGAGCTCAGAAAAAAAAATTCTCGAGCGTCTGTTCGAGTTGAGAAACGTTGCGGAGGGGAATGGCTGAGAAGACCACTTACGATATTGCGCTATTTAAGTATCGCAGCAATACGCTAGGAATGCGAGATAAGCTCGATAACTGTATCCTCGTACTTTATTTCATATCTTGGACCAACAAAGGATCGGTCCCGAAGCTCTCTCTCCGTTCCTTCCCTATCGTCGCGGACACCGTGTTTCAAACAGAAATATTTTTCCTCTTTCCTCCCTTCCAACGTTTTCGCCGTTCTCGCGCCGTTTCGAAAATTCGTTCCTCATTCGGCGGCCGTTTTTGAATCGGCGGGACCGAACACGTGCGACTTCGACGCGACTGATTAGAAGGATTGTGCCGTTTACAAACGCCGGATGTTGCCGATGACCTCCGCCACCTCGGCTTTTAATAACTAATCAGGTGCTGAATCGTTGCGTTCCCGTTTCGAGCGATTCGCGCAAGAACTCGAAACGATCGAGCGAGGTGAAATTCGCGACAGCGAGTGAAATTCCGATTCCTCACCGAGAGATGATTCAGGACTGATCGCAAGTAGCAGTCGCGGACTTGGGCGAATTTTCGTATGACTGATGAGCGATAATGCCTATCCTGATGCTTGATTTTTTACGTTTAAAGCAAATTTGACTTGACCAATTATTATTAAGGCTTAACAGCGGCAAATGACAAAAATTCTACCGTGGCGAACAATTTACTTTGGAATTCATCAGCGTGATTATTCCAAGGATATATTATTTCGTGCCGAGCAATACACTCTGCGATGTTCGAAAAGAACGTGTGTATTGTTTTGAGAGTCTCTCTGGTTTTCGTTTGCCGATCGATTCGGCAATCAAACAATAAAATTTATTATTATCAGTCATTTGAGTAATGTCAGAAATAATTCATCAAGCGAGCGATCATTTCATATTTGAATCTTGCGAAACAGAAATAACGAATTATCCTTTATTTTTGTATTGTTTTGCAACGAAAGAGTTACGTAAACTGTGTCGTTGCTTTTTAAATATTAACTCTCACGCTTGCTTTTAAAATTATTCTTCTTTTTTCCAAAGAATTAATCAAAGAAGCTGTCTGTTTGATTAATTGCGTAGAAATCGTTTGAACGAGGGAAGTTATATTTACTTGTTTTTAACGCACTATCGCTCCGATCCAACGATTAACTTCATCATTTTGATTAATTAATTAGCCGGTTGGTACTCTATGTACAGGTGAAATATATCATAAATGCAGAGATGCGATCTCCGGAAGATGAACAAATAATTATTAATACATCTACCTGCTTAATTTGTTGACCGTGATACAATTTATCGTGCCGGCTAAATATTAACTTAATAAGAGCATGTTAATTGCGATTGCGCAGTAGCCGTTTCAACTTGCATTTAGCACTTACGCGTTTTCAAACGTGGCTCGACAAATAACCTCGTCCTGTTATACCTTTACGAAATAGAAGTATTTACCGTACGTTATCGTATCATTCGTTGAAAGATGAACGATTAGTTTTGCTCTGATAAGAAGCATTTAGATTCGATAGCAGGAGATTTCGTAAAAATAAAATAAATAAATAACCGCGATAGTAGCTAGTAACTTGATCGCAGCTGCTGTTTGTGGGTCATCCTTTTAACATCAACAGGGATTTCCAGGCAATAAATTTTTATGAAAGTGTAAACTTTTGCTACAATTAAAGACGCAGAAATTAAAAGAGAGATTTGTTTCACTTGCCAAGTGCTATAACATTATACGTAAATTTGTAACTTGTATAAAACGGTAACTTCTTTATATCACGTTGTATTAAATTTCCCATAAATGCATAAAAATCCGCAGTTTGGTAATTTCCTCGTTCAGTGTATTTTGTATGCAGTCAGAAAGTGTAGCAAAAGTGCGACTTTTGACTGATATTCTCTCTCATTCCGCAAACGATGAATTAGAATTGAACAAAACGTTTTTATCTTCCAATGAAAAAAGGCAGACGCGTCTGATTTGAGAGGCCAGCGTACGGGCATATTACTGGTCCGTTTTCGTTGATAACGCATCAAGGCATGATAGGTTGAGTAAAGGGGGTGCTTAGTCTCCGGGGGTGATAGTGTCTATGACTACCCCCCAACGGACGGCTATAAATGTAGGTCGAGCGAGCTTTCACTCCGCTTACGTGTCTACCGCTACTCCGTTCGTCTAATTAAGAATTTTCGCCCAAAAGGTCAGTAGAACAAACCCTTAAATGTTATTTTTATTCGTTAATATCAGAAGCATCGCCCACGCTATCTCGTTGAACGCCACTTTAATTGATAGCTTTTAATAATACCGCCACCGAGAAATTTCACCCGAGAACACTAACGTACGCAGCCGTGTCTCTTCCTTCGTGCTTTTGTCCAAATAGTCGAACGGTTTGCAATTAAAAATCTCAGTGGATCGAGCAGGTTAAGCTTATGTTAAAGGAAACTGGTTTAGCCGCGAGGAATCGTATTTGGAATTGTATCAATTGTAAAATGAAGAAAGAAATTGTAATTGCACCGCGATAAATTATTTAATCTGATGTCCAACTTTGTAACAGATCTAATTCAGATTCGAAAAATTTTCTTTCTTCGTAAAACTATTTGGAATCGGGAATATTTGTGTTTCTATATGCAGCAAAGCTCTATACAAACCCGCCGGAATATAATTTATATAATTAGAATTCATATTGATGCGGGCAAGCAAAAAAGTACAAATCAGAATTGTTGGTTTTACGGAATAGGCATTTAAATGACATTTAAATTTAAATTTATAATGCTAGGTCTGATATTAGGTTTCAGTGAAAGTTGATAACGTATAAGCCTGGTACAAGTGTGATAACAAAATAAATGACCTTTTCTTTGAAAACGATGATTTATATTATTTTAACGAAAATTTGATTTGCACTCTTTCGTGTACGCTCACGCTGGAGATATAATAGAAATTCATTGATTTTTTTCCACCAGTGATTTTTCGCTCGTACAGCAGAAACGTCCAGATAAGTGAATTGAACCAACAAGAGTTCATTTATTATTTTTAGTATTTATTACAGAACTGTAATACTCACGATAATTTTTTATATTTAACGCTATGACAAATATAATGATTTCCTCTCTTTTATATTTTTTTTGCAACTGGAATGACAAGAAGTACATTGTTCGATTAAAATAATTCGTTCATCGCTCGAAGAGAATACGAGCGACACGTCAGACTGAAACATCAGTGTCACTCGTACACTGACAGTGAACGCGACACAGTGAACGTGTTAAAAATTTTAACGGCAGCTTATTTATCACACACAACCTTCAGCTACGCCTCAACGCGGCTCTCCCCCTCGATTTCAAACTCCCACCCCGATCGATATTCCCAAAATTATCCGAAAATATCACGCTTTCGAGGTTTGTACCTAGCGGACAAACATCCTCGGCATCAGGAACAAACTGTTTCGGGACTTGTGTAGTCCTCTCGGTCGACGAGACTCGTCCCTCTCGTTAAACGGTGATTTTGTCGTTGAAAACAAAGGGAAGAAAGAGGAAAAGAATTCCTCGTAGGTGGGCTGGTATCCCCCCTCTCCAAAAAAAAAAAAAAAAAAAAAAACATGGCGTTGACTGGTGACTTCAGCGAGGGGGGAGGGGGAAGAAGCTGAAGAGGGCAATCCCGCGATTACCATAATGTCACCGGTAATGTACCTTTTCCACTCTGGTTTCCCTTCAGCTGCGCCCGCAGCGCCCGTTCACATGGGGGCCGATAAAAATGTCCTGTCGTTAACAGTGACGCGTTGTACATTCGTACACAAACACGTTCCAACGGGAAAGGTGGCAGCCTAGCCTAATTACATTATTCATGACTACGTCTCCGGTGTTCCTCCGTTCGAGCGACGCGCTTTGCTCCGCCGGAGAAAGCTCTTTTTCCCTTTTTTTTTTTCTTTCAAACGAATCTTTATGCGCTACGGAAATTTCGCTCGGTCTGCGTATCCGAAAACCGCGACGCGAGAACGCACCGTTATTTCCTGCGACGTGCCGGATATTTCTTTTAACTTTGGACCGTCGTCGCTTCTTTTCGTTCTCTCCTTTCCGCCGTTTTATGATAATAAAGTCATCGTTACTCGATATTTTCTTTATATCAGTGTTTTGTGGTAAAATAAAATTATCGTGCAATTCCCGTTTCATTTGTAATAACAAAATGATTGTTGTAAATAAATTATTTATAATACAATAAAGCAATTAAATATAAAAATAAAATAATAAAATTATTTTACTCGCGTACTTGCTCGGCTACGCGAGAAATTTCTGAAATGCAAACGTCTGATGGGACGTATCGTTTCAAGTGAAGACGGCACGAAATTGGATATATGATTTCTTCTTTTTTAACAAAGTATAAAGATTGTGAGCCAGTGCGTACAATGTTGTGATTTATAGCGGACGTAGGAAGTGTAGAAGTTCTCCATTCAAAATGGTAATAACGCACATTCGTCGCGAAGTTCATTCCGTGCGGGGACATGTTCGCACGATTCTCTCGTTCTGAAGGATCGCATCCTCCGTTTTGCGCCTCGTATTTGTCGCAATGTATGGCTCGTAAGTCGTCGTATTTTTATCTAGTCTCCTCGGTCTTGATAATCTTGAAACAACACTTTCTTTTCGAAGAAGTTGACTCTCTCGTTTCTTCGATATTCCTCTCCTCACGAGCTGTTGTTTGAGAATTTACCTGAAGCTAAAGTTTTTAACGTCCGCCGAAATGAAAAAAAACAAGCTCCCGAGGAACGCGAGCAACTTAATTGGCTCTCAGCACGCTCATTATCCAGCTAAAGCTCGCGTTCGTGTTCCACGAGTACGCACCATAAAGCTAGACGTTTTTCCATTTCTCGTCCCCGTTTCGGCTATCTAGCGATTTCAGGCAATTACGAGGATCCTTAGCTAACATTATTTTTGTGTTCGACCACGCTCTCTTAATACTCACGTGGCTATCGGAAGAAAGAAATTAAATTCGTAAAAAATGATAATTCGAAGTATAAAGTAATTGATACTGAAGAAAAAAAGAAATATAACACACGCGAAATATCATTCATTGCTATTAACAGTTCGATGATCGGTACAACAAAGAATTCTTTTTGGAAAGTCTTTGTATTTTACAGTGTGGCGAGTTAGAGATCTATTTTAGTACTGTCTACTCTCTAAGTTCTTTCGAAGTTTCTGAATTTCCTCTAATACAATATTTAACGGCGGTGATAGTGTTTTGAGCGAAAATAGTCATAAAGCTTATAAAACGCTGAATGTTCATTAAACTCTCGAAACCTTCGAGCATATCCATTTTCAAATTACGTTCGAAGCGATTCGAATTTGTCGATCGTGACGTTCGATTTCCTGCGTTTAAAAACATTTAACGACGATCGTGCGGGCGTTGGTGATATCGAACGTGCGGAAGCAAATATTGGAGTGAACCAAAACTTTGGAACGTCTTCGCTGTGTCACACGGCGAATTTTCTCGCGATAACCGAGCAACGTGAAGATCTATTGCCTGTTGCAACTACAACTCGTCCCCAAGAATCGTCATCATGGTGTATAGAGAGGCTCGTGTGCGATCGTCGCGTGCAAGCACGACACGCTGCATGCGCGCAACGATCGTCTATCGCTCGAATGCACTTGCGTTTGTCATCGGCAAGAGGAGGTATACGCATGTGCATATATTGTTGCACAGGCGCATCGACAAAATGGCAATAACTTTATAGTGATAAATTACAGATACATTCCCACCCACAAATCATCGAGTGCTTAATAAAATTCAGATAGAAATAACGTGGGCATTCACGTATGAAATTGTGAAGATCATACTGTTCTACAAATTCTTTAAATAACTTGCGCGTAATTTACGTATCTTCGAAGTCCTGTCAGTGCACAACAGTAAGTGTGTGATACTATGCCATTGCGTAGAATCTTGTTCAAGTATCGTTCTCCTTTGAGAACGTTTCTTCAATCTCCATGAAATAACTTTCATGTTTCATAGTCGGCACGACACAATCGGTACCAACTCGTCAGTCGACAACATTCAAATCATGTGCGTGTATGTATTATCAATCTCGCGTCGTTATAAATTTCGCGTTTAATTCTTTGTTTCATTATCACAAGCTCGTTTTTTTTTTTTTGGTATTTCCTAGCTCGTGTTTATTTCAGGCTGACAACTGTAAAAGTAGAGCAACATTGATGACTCGAAAAACTAAATTTTCCTGTCTGACCCATCGTTGGCCTGAATGTGTCAAAAAATGCAGAAAGCAAACGTCGGAGAGAATAACTCCTAGAATTCACCGAGCAGAAGATATAAAAAATACATTATTTCCTTCGTTTCGAACACAGTTCTCAAGTCGAGAGTTGCAGATTCAGCACTCACAATTATATTATAGTTGAGAGTAAATTCATCTGTGAAAAAAATATGGAACGACCAAAGGCAAGTTTAAGATGGAATTTCTCATAAGCGTCAGAGGTTGGTGATTGGTATTCGAACCGAAGGAACGAAAAATCAATTGTATTAAAATTCGCTTTCAGTGGAGCAAATGATACAAACGCGAGTACGAGTTTGAAATGGAAGGCGAACGAGCGTTCGTTTGGTATGAAAGGGCCATGACGCGAGTGCAACAGTTGAAAATGGCGTATAGGAAAACACGTTTATGCTTCGCCATTGTATCGGTAGAGATGCGTCCAAAGGGCTTTATGCGCGTTGAAACGTGTCGCGATATACGCATCGACAGTTAGGTTTCACGAAACCCGCGTCATTTTCAATTTACTTTCAATTTCGCCGACTCCTTCGTCGGGACAAGGTGCTCAAAAATTATTATCTAATATGCAAAATTGAAGACTGAAAAGAAAGACTAAGAAAGGATGGTCAAAAATGATTTCTGCGTCGAGAAAATTACAAGTTGCTTACATGTGTACACGCGTCGCAACGACACGTGTGACGGGAGGCTCAGTTGTGCGTCAATTGCGCGTAGGAAATCCAAACGCGCGTTTTACGCAAGCAGCGTCGACGACACACGTGGCCGCCGAGCGCCAGTGTGACTGTGCGTTTTCTACCTGCATTTCTTTCCGTTTCTGTTGTCGGAGCGCGCGGCGACGTCCGGTAATGCACTTTTCGTTTACACAGGCCCCGGTTGTGCCTCGCGGTCGGGGCGTGTGCTCGCGCGCGCACACCGGATCCACACCGGCACGCAACGCGTATAGGTGCAGGGACACGGGTCAGCCGTGTATAACCGTGCACACGTATCTTTGATATCTACGTTCGCGCGGCCGCGGCGCGAGCGTTTGTGTGTCAGCAGTAGAACGTGGCCTCTCGGTGCGTGTGCCCTCCTCTCCGCGGCCGAGGGTTGCTAGGTGGTAGGAGGTGGAGTAGCCGCGAACGCACAGTCGCTTCTCGACGGTCGGACTGTGAACGTGGCCTGATTGTGCAGCGCATGATGGCTGTCCGTCCTCTTCCTTGGCCGCGGGGGCTCTGCGTTCCCTCTACCGCCTCTTCTTTTCTTTCTTTTTTCATTTCTTCTTTCATCCCTTGGACACTCGTGTGGTGTTTCGCTGCGGAGGCACTCGAAAAGGGCACGTGGAAAAGGCTGCGTTCCGTTTGGACTTTCGTCGGTGGACGAACAGCGATTCGTACAAGTAAGAGGATTATTTTTTTTTTTTTTTTTTTTTTTTACTTGTAGGGTAGCTTCTTTCGGCGTTTAGTTTTAGCTTCGATGTCCCGGTAATTTGTCCCCGGGATGATATCGGGCATTGAATTGAAATTCTAGACAGAGCACGTCTCGTGAACGGGACGATCTGTTCCGAGTCGTGACGGGTCGGATTTGACGGAGGAAACGCGCGGATTTATTAGCCTCGCGTACGTGTGCGCACGCTGGCAACAGAGATATCCGATAAGCGACGTGTATATTTCTCGCGAGCCGATCGAGAGAACGAATGGGAAACGCATCCCGCGGCGGGATTGTCGCACGGTGTGGCTAATATTTGTAACGGTCGCCCGATAAGAATCGCGTTACAACGTTACATATCGTTGATTCGCGGTTCGTTTAACTGGCTGTAAAACGAATGCGCGCGAGACACGAGAGACACATCGCCAACGCTCACAGTATATTACGTTTCCACGGACTGTGTCTCGAGGACAGCGTTTCACGACCAAACCTTCCCGTCGAACGACGTTTAAACCTACATCGGCGCACAAGTCGGAACGCGTGATGTTAATAATCGTTTTTCACCATCGAATTATCCCGTAATAGAGATTAACTGCGAAGGGGGAGACTTTGGGATGACGCGGAGGGTGCGCAACAAGTTTCCAGCCGGGTACAATTTAACTTTCGCCTCTCGTAAATTGGAAAACATCCTCCGGATGAATCGCCGGGTAATTACCAACTTTGCTGCTCCTCTGAAATTATTGTCGTTTTCACATTTTTCTCCGTTCGCATCGAATTTACAACGAAACTCCAATTACGCAAAAGAAGTTTTCCCAGTTTTTACTGTACAATCAGCAAAAAGGTGATCTTATTTTTTTTTTTAATGCAAACAACAAGTTTCTTTTAGTGTTTCGTTTGACAATTATTCTTCGAATCTTCAATTATTCTTCAATTTTTATGTCAAGGCGCTTTGTCAGTCTCGATTAGCCTTAGGTCCTTCGATTACTGTCGAAAAATTGTTTATTGAAAGTCAATGATGAATATACCTGTACCACAAAAACTGGATTTACGTAATTGAGGTTCGTACGATAAGAGTTCACCGATTTTCTCTCCACTGTTGATAGCTTTTAAACAAGTAAATTCGAGAGAGCGTCGGCTGAAGTTTGATCCAAATAAATGCAACCCGTACAATTGAGTCGAATTTCTTTTTTTTTCCGAGAAAGTCTCAAAGTTGAAAGAAAGAAAAAAAAATTCCTCCCGGTAATAAGTCGAAGGGACGAACGGCTCGTTCTGTTATTTACACGAATGCAAATCATATCCGCGGACGACGGCATTTTTCACGGGGTTTACCGTTGTCTTCGTGTTCTGAAAATGGCTGTTGGAAACGACTTGCCGGCCCATTTGCCGAGGACGACGATGCCCTCGCCACGGCGTGACAATCCGCTCGGAACGCGGCAAATATCGCGAACGCGGATTAACACTCGCCGTGCAAATAATTTTTCCACAAACGCGTTTCGAAACGCGGACAACGCCGCCTGCGCCGAGCAAACAGAGAGATTTCCGGCGTTGAGTGTCGCGCAACTGCGTCATCGGCTCGTACTTTCGGAATACGTGGATCGATTGTCAGGTTATCGATAATAATACCACGTGGCCTCGCTTTTAGGACAGGTTAACGAGCGAACGATTATTTCAACGATAATTTATATCAGAGATAATTGCTAAATTACAGTTTTTGTGTCGTTGCAAATGTGATTGGTCGAAATCCTCCTTGCAAAGAACTACGCACCTCGAACATACGGTTGGAACACCGTGTTAATTGAAAGTTACGTATTTATACATCCACACTTTGAAACTATTTATCACTTCGTTATTACACACCGTCGTAGAAGTACCAAATGATTTACTTGTAGCAATTATTGTTCGGGTTTGAACAGATTTGAAGCTGAAGTAAATGAACTTGAACGATCTTTCCTTCTACGATTCAATTTATATTATTACGAAATTTTTGTTCGTACCTTTTCTCACTTGTAATGACAACGACTTAAAGTTAAACTGCTACTTGTTTTCAGAATCTTTAAGAATTTTATTACAACGTTAAATTTTCTAGCCGAATCGTTTCACATATTTGGGACACCTTGGAATGTTTGCACGAAGGAACACGACTCTCCTAAAATCATCATACACGTCAGGAGAGGCAAATTTTCTGTGCAAACATCCCAACTACGAGATATTTCGCGCAATTACCGAGTCTTTAAATAAACTATATTAACATACACATCTTACGTAATAGGATCAATAGCGATGTACTCGCAGAACGGTGAACATCATCGTTCCGAGGATTGAATTTCCTACGCCGCGTTGGCTTTTGAATTTCCACTGAACAAAACGTTC
>KQ435794.1:10947638-10974991 GCA_001276565.1 Melipona quadrifasciata | reverse complement strand
AAATCTTTAGTCAGTCGTTTCAAATAATTCTATGGTTCGTTGTTCATCTCTGTAATTTTCGTTCATCACGTAAATTACAGTTGTTCCATTTTCCCAAAACCTGTGTTACGAGCAACTTTTACTTCGTTAGATAAAGTTCCAAGCTTCGTAAAAAATCCACTCAACGTTTGCTTCAACGTACAATTTATATCTTTTGTAATGAAGCAGTCGACAAAACACCGATGAAGCAATCGGGCATATTAAATTTGACAGCCTTTAAGCTTTAAATCGACATCTGACGAATATCACTCAACGATAGTTTTAATCACGAAATTCTGAACGATCTTCTGAAATTCGTTTCGTACGCACAGTTCGACGAACTATAAATGGAAATTTTACAAAGAGATTATAACCGGATGGAAGACGGTCGTTTCCCGATCAGCCAACGAACGGCGAACATTTTGATCGTGTGCGCAAGGGTTAAACAAGAGAACGTGGTTTTTACGGTAAATTTACGCAAAAGACCACCAGCAGATAGAAATATCCCGAGCCACACTCGAGACCATGGCTAATATTTACAGTGCGAACAATGCACCGAGTGGCTGAATGCTCGAACGTTCGTTATTCCTGATACCCGGACTGACGTATCTAGGTGGAGGGAACGAGAGAACCTTTGGTTATACTCTCGCTTCTTATCGTGACCTCCTTGCGTTGCTTGTCCGGCCGTTCCGATGGTAATTCCCTTTCTTTTCCATTTTCTCCCCCTTTTTGCCGGATATAATTGCCAACCGTGAGGTGTCTGCCTGTCCGACGCTGAATTCTGCGTCTCAGTTTTGAGCCTGACACCAAAATTGCTCGCGTTTAACTCTTGACAGCGCTACTCTTCGTACATATCGGAATGGATGTTTTTTGCATGTATTTTTGAAGGTGGTTCGATAATAATAGTAATATTTTGATTTAGGTTAGGTTTGGTTTAGGTTAGATTTGGTTTAGGTTAGGTCTGGTTTAGGTTAGGTTTGATTTAGGTGGGATATTAGGTTTGTCAAAGTTGAGATTGAAGAATATGACAATAAATTATCAAATGGATGTTTTCTGTATGTTTTTTTGAAGGTGGTTCGATGATAATAGTGATATTTTGGTTCAGGTTAGATTTGGTTTAGGTTAGGTTTGGTTTAGGTTAGGTTTGGCTTAGGTTAGGTTTAATTTAGGTAGGATATTAGGTTTGTCGAAGTTGAGATTGAAGAATAAATTATCAAATAATGATAATATTTTATATTTTTAAATTCAGGAGATTTGTACTTAGGGTGTACTTAACAGCATTAAATAGTGCAATTTGTTTCTTGGTACGAGCCTGCAACTCTCAGCTAACGTATCTTTGACTAAAATAATCGAATTAATATTAATCTAACTCGAAACCCACATGACAGATAATTGCCTCTCCCAGACCTGTATTCTATTCCAATCACGCTACGTAAGAAATAATCATTCGATAGGTATTAATTGGCTGCACCATTTAACTTTCAATTGGTTTCGTTTATAACTCGCAGACACTCCGAAAGAAACATTACACGCGTAAAATGATAAAAAATTTTAATATCGCGTTTAACTCATTTTGCAACGAAAACGTTTCGACGTGAATAACACAGGACTCGCACAAAAGTATCGAATTTCGATTTATGCAGTGTGTATCACATTTTTGTGCAATAATTAAAAAATGACCGAACAACGAGGAATTTTTCATTTGTTCCTGGATCCCTCAATTTTAAAACTGAACGATAACTTGTGGCGAGCAGACTGCGGGTGTTTGTACATTTTTGTGAAATTTAAGGCTCCAAAATTGTACACTATGTAAATATATATACAAAAATATATGAAATATTCCAATAAAATATATATTTATGTGATGTTTATTTAATATTTAATAAAAGAAGTAAATATCCGTCGACGTTCCAGTTCTTTATTGACTCATGAAATATAAAACGCATAAATATCTGCTGTCTATTAGTAAATAATAAATGCATTTTTTTTTTCTTATTAAACTGTTCTACATATACGAGTAATTCTACATATGATATGTGTGAAATATTTAAATTTATGTAAAATTTGAAGTTGCAGGATGCACATAACACGTAAATATACATAAAATATTGAGAAACTGTAGTGTTTACTGTAACACTCAGTTGGTAGAATAAACTCTAATAATTTTATCCTTCTTTCAAAACATAATTAATTGCGTAAATGCAAATTGCAGTCCACTTACAATATGTAGCAAAAAAGAAAACTTTCCATCTCGAATCGATTTCTTCGTAAAAGTATAAAATCCCACAAATATTCGTGATCTACCGAACATAAGTTATCGCTTGTCACCAAATTCAGTTCCAAAATTAAACGAAAAACAAGCGATCGTTGCGAGCGCAACCATTGGAAAAAAGAAACAAATGACGAGACGATTCGAAGAAAACTCGGTAAATGAAACTGTGATCCTTGGATCGTAATTTCTATCCGCGAATCAGGTGAGGAACAGTCCGTGACGTAAGTGAGCCAATGTAAATCAGAGGCGCAGACCGAGCACGTTTGCCAGGCAGACCGAGCGGAAAAGCAAAGGAGAACAAGGCAAGCAATTAATGAAATCTCGCGTTCCACAGTTGGTATTGATTTGCGTGAGATGAAACGAAAGCGTATGTAAACGGGTAATCGTCGATTGCACACAGTGCCACACAGTTACGCGCAAACTCGTGCACATTCTGCATAATTGCGTCGATATTGCAAAATGCCTTGATTACTTAATCCTCGAACGAGAAATACAGGCAATAATTGCGTCTAATTATAAATAATAGGTACGATTATCAAAACCAGTTGTAATTCGCATTGAACGGATTTTCGTTCTTCGAGATGGCATTTTGAATTTCTTCTTCTTTAGTCGATAACAATTTCACGAATAATCGGAATACATGTCATTATAAATCATTCGGTCGTAAATATACCCCTGAGGGGAAAAAGCTAGCACACTTTAAAAATTGTTGAATTTCTTTTTGTCAAAGAACAAGCGATACAAAATCTTTCTTATCTGCATTTTTCCGTTGCAGCAAAGATTTATATAGTTTTTTTCTTTTAATGACTTTTAATTAATTCCTCCCACTTATCCACGATATATCTTTTTAATTCATTTGCAATATTTGCAAAATTTCCCTAACAATTTATTACAATATTTAAGTACGGAGATTTAACTAACCACGAATTTGTTTATTTGGAAAGTATCATTTTATTTCTTTTGCGGTGAATCCGACCACGTTATCGCGTTGAGAAATACATACGTGTTAATTTGTTCGTTAATCGTTTCAATATACTTTCTACCATTTCATTTTCCCGTAATAAATTTTACTTCCATCTTACCTCGGTAACCAATACCTCTCCAAATCGTTATACCGCTGTCTTCCATGGATCGCCAACTCAGGAGTTGTTGCTTCTTTCGTAAACCGCGATAATAGTAGTGGAGGCCATCAGGTCCGTCTAAATTGAAGCTCTTTTCATCGGTAAATATGACTCTCCGTCATTTCTTATTCACATGAGCATGTCCCTCTGCAGCTTATGCTCTTGCTTCAGCCAAGGTTTTTGTTGCAATTTTCGTCGTTTCAGACGTTCACAATTCTTCAAAAGGCGTCGAACATTCCGAATATTTGTCGTAACTCCAGCTTTTTTTTTGTAATTTGTCTCGCGATCAAGCTATTGAATTTCACGCTATTATAGCGCGTTTATCTACAGCTGTTACAGTCGTCCACAACTTTTTCTTTGTCCATAATTATCGGGATCTTTTAGTAAATTCATTACTACTTCTGTTTTGGCTATTTCTCTCGAAGAGAGAATAACGTTCTTCGTTCAATTTCAATATCGAGCGTGTTTCAGTTGGATTTCACTTTTACTGGCGACCCATTTTTACAAAGGCTAATGCGCACTTAACTGACTGTATTTCATACGAATGTTACGCTTTCGACAGCTTCTGTACGACTGAGCGCAATATTCAACTTGTCCATCTCGAGACAATACTTATATTTTCGTTTTCGTATCCTTTTGAGAAATTGTTTCACGGAAATGATAGTCAACATACATGTACATCCTAATGCCCAATATTGCAACAATTCTGACGTACATAGTAATCTACGCATTCTCTCCTGTTTGCGATACGTAATGTAAAAAGAAATATAGAGTGCGCCACTTTCTTCTTAAGGGCGTAATAAGGACGATTATTAAAACCGTTTGTAATAAAAATTTTTATTCTTGAAAAGCATTTTATCACTGAAAGCGGGGCTAACCCAGAACATCGGGCCTCTTCAGGTGTAACGCTAGTGCAACGAAAATTAGCGATTGGTTGATTTGGGTCACGTGATTCGCGAGGGGGCGTGGGGTAGACCTCGAGTGGGAGTGGGGTTGTCTGGTACTGAACAATCGCGCTTGTAATTTGTTTTCTATCGATTGAAATGTTTGCGTATCAATAAAATTTTATGGTAAAAAAAGTCGTCTTGATTTCCTAGTTAGAACAGTTGCCTTCTGGGTCTTTCAGTGAGGCGAATCGTACTGGGGTACAAGTAGTGCAGTTTCTTCACTGCTAAACATTTCGCAAGTAATTACAACATATACAGAATGTGACTGCAACATTTAGCAGCGTCTAAAATTGTCTGATCTTTTCAAGCCACATCCTGACACTTCGTTTCGTGCGTATTTCTTTTTTTTTTTTCCGAATGAACGTGTTCTATTATAGACTTTTAATTTTCTTGGTTCGCTTCTTTGTGCTATTCTATATCGCCTTTATTTGCAATTTATTTACTTGAGCTTGGCGATATCAAATTGCGTAACGCGTCCTTCGAATCTTGTTTGACTTGGGACACGCTGTTTTGCAGTCGATGAACGACAACGAAGATGCTCCAACAGTAATTGAAAGCGCAGTAAGTTTCCAGCGGCAGTTTTCATAACCGGCGATTCTTGCCTCGACCGTTCGTTCGATCGTTCGCGATCAAATAGTATTTCGCTCCTCGCGCGACAAAGTTCCGCGCGATTGAAACAAAACACGTGGACACATACAAACGGTATGACGCAAGTTTTATTACAGTCTGTGTTGACATAGCTCACGTTCGAATATCGTGTAGCATCTGCGTGGTCTAAACGTCGTAGTTCAACCGTCTCTCTCGCGAGTTCTTTGCTCCAAAACGTCGCGGAACGAGAACGTTGCGCGATGACTTTATCCACGTACAATTGCTCGTGAAAGTAAAAATTCGAAAAATTATAGAATAGTTGAGCGAGACTTGAATATTTATTTACTAAAAGAAGTAAATTCTCATTATTTTTGTTCAAAATATTAACCAGAGTGTACATGAACAACGTTTAGTATACAAAGTGTGATCAGAATGGTTTCTAGGAATGGAGCTTACTTCTTCACTCGTATCGATCCTCCAGATCGAACGAATTGGTCAATTTAATTAATTTCATTTAGACAACTGCAAGCATTCTTCCCGATTAAGATTGGCTTAAATCATACATTTCTACGAGTAAACCGATAGGTACTTCCTTTCCCACGGTTGCTATCAGTATCTGCAGCAGCGTGTAGTTCCACAACGTTACTTCGATAAGATGGCTCGGTTACACGTAAACCATTTAGAAATAGGATGATTCTTATTGCACAAAGCTGAGTGTCGTAGGTACTTTCTTCTATCGAAATTAATTTTTCTTTCCTTTTTTTTTTTTTTTTTTTAATGTGCAATACGTTAAGTATCGATTGACTATCACGCAAGATTTATACGTTTTACCTACGAGACGGAGCATTTAATTTTTATAAAATATTTTGTTGCAATAAGAGTGCTTGTCATTTTGTTACATTGTGTAAGTGTTGTTGTTATTTGACGCTCAAGTAGCGTCGTAAATGATTTATTTATTGTTTATTTTATTTCGTATTACTTTTCCATTCTTCGTGATTGAAATTAAATAATATATGTTGCTCTGTATCATAGTAGCCAATGGCTCAATGACATCAATTAACAGTTAGAAATTTATCGATGACATTCATTTTGTTCTGGCCATTCTAAAGTATTAGTACAATAATTCCCAAACAGATATCTACTTAATTGTATTTTATATTGCAATAATGTAGAAGTGCCCAGGTACTTACACATGACAGTACGTGTAATCAAATTAATAAATTCAATTAAAGTCGACGAATTTGGCTTCTGAAACAGAAACAACGCAAGTCATCGATAACCATCGGTATCTTATAAACGAAGTCCATTTAGCTTTTTACAGAAAGGAGCTAAGCGCTGTTTGTAAAATAGATTAGGCTGCAGGTGTCCTTGTCGCGTGTGATTCACTCCGAACACGGTGATCAATATCCATTTAATGGCACTCGTATAATTCGTCACCGTGTTTGAAGTTCCGTGACGTCATTCATCCATGCAAGATTATAATTACCGTCCAGAAACCTCGAAGCACATCGGCGGTCCATATAGAACAAGGTTTTCACTCCCCACGGTTGGATATCTTTGTTTATAATCCTGCGGTGCACGATCTTGGCATATTTCTGCGTTTGCTTCCAGATAAGTTACTGCTCTAGCGCTCGCGATAAATCGCCGCGATAAAAGGAACTGTACGGATTTTCTTTGCTTAATTAGATTTTATTCGAACAATTAGTCGACGTTAAAACTATCGGCGATGAACGAATGAAACTTCATTGCATTGAACTGCATTTACTCGTGTATTTCGCGAGAGATCGTTCGAATCTTTATAAACGCATCGTTCTAAATTTCCTTAAAAAGTTATTTATTATTATTATTAAAATTATTATTAAATTATTGTTAGAAATACGACATACTAAATTTAATTCCCTGCGTTGAAAATTATCTATCAGCCTATAATTTTTAATTCCTTCAATTTGTTACGGAAATCGAGCTTCTTAGTCTGACGTAGAAAATATCGAAACGAGGACACGGTTACAAATGAAACTCGTGATAAACAGCCACTGTGTGATGTAATCAGTTCGTTCCTTATCGCCCTGTCCACAATTACATTCTCGTATCTCTTGCTTGGCGTATGAAATTCGTCATTATAAAAATTAGAACGAACTCGTGCAGCCTTTACTTTGAGAATTCATTTCTATAATAATCTCTCTCGCGTCCTTAAATCTGACTAGTCGAGCTGCTGAAGTAGGAGATCTCTAATTTTCGAAGTTAATTTCTTCGGAGAGCTTACAATCCTAGATACACAGAGTGAGTAATTTAATAAACATTTTCGCGTAAATGTTACCGTGGTCTGAATTGTAATCTTGATACGAATAATTATGTAACGCTGCACGAATTATACAAATTGTGGAGCGAATCTCGCACGAAGTTTGTACGCGGCAACTTCTGCAAATTCTGATAACGCATTCACTTCCTGAGTCTCATTATCACCGCTTCAGTATCAAAACGTATCAACATTAGACTTGCTTGGTGTAATTTCACGAAACTCCGTTTCACTACTGTTAGAAAATTCGACGTTCAGCTTCTGATTGATAATTTGCATGTACCTATCAATTGCGGTTCGTTTGAATCGAAACAGCTACTACCTACGTACAACGTGACGTAAAAAGAAATATCTGTAATTTAAACGTCGTCAAAAAAAAAAAAATTATGTTATCGCGCGATGAAATTGCGATAATTTAAATTATCGAGGTGACGATTGGCCTATCAAAAACCAGAACACTTCAATTTCATTAAATCTCTTAAAATAACATAATCTAGATAGAAGTACCGAGAAAAAGATATCACTCGTAGCTACGAAGTTATTTTACTTCGATCATTCTGAAAAGTCAATGTGTTAATGATTATGTGTGTCAGAGTTGGTTCAAATCGCCACGCATGCGTAAAAATGGCACTTTTATTAGAACGCAGAACGTGTCGAATTCCGTATCTCCAAATCCAATAATCCCCCGTCTATCTTTCTTTACACAAGTAAGATAATAATTTTTAAGTAGTTTTCTAATCATAACTGAGGATAATCTTGTTTTCTACGTCCTAATATTTATGAACGAGCGCGTATCAATTATTTGTTACAAAGAAAGGAGAGCACACCGTTCATTTTGATCTCGATCTCGGTGCTATACCATATTTATTACCATTGTTCGCATGTAATTCGAATAACCGCAGATTGTACGCGCTTTATCTTGTACGAGCTAAGCAAAAACAGGAAATTTAATGAATGATAATCGCGTAAAAGTGCTCGATCAAAAATTCCATTTTCTTATCCGAAAAGGCGCGGCAAATGCAACGCGTTTATTGCATGCTGATAATCCCTTCGTCGTGTTTATTTTCCCAGATAAACGTACTACTTCTATTTCAGTCCCCACCCCCCTCCCACCCTTTTTTTCTAGCTTCTGTATTCGTAATTTAGCTCCGTACTTTTTACAACCATTTGCGTTGTTATTCCGATTTTATAAGTAACAAACTCGCGTTATCAGTAGTGCAAACGTCGGAGCAATTTTCGGAAATCGGAGGTCGTTGCAGTAGCTACGAACTCGAATTATTTTAAATTCAATAAATCGTTAATCGTGTCTCTGATAAAACTTATTAGACTCGAATTATTTCGATTTTGTTAAATAAATTTTGCGCCAGCCATTACATCGCCTGTCTTTATCTCCTCTGTCAATAACGAGCTTACGAACGTGTGCATATCTATAAATTTATATCATTGTGGTCGCACGTTGTCGACCTGCGTCAAAGGACCAGTGCGACAGATAGCATCCGTTCTTTTTCTTTTTTCGAAACGTACAAAGTAAATAGATATCGGGGCCGTCTTGGCGCGATATTGGAAAAGAGAAAACCATTATCTGCGTTGCGTCAGAAACGTAGACAGCTACAATTGGAAAATTATTACTCCCTTTTGCGGTAATGCGAAACGTGCTTCCAAGTCGAAAGCATTCGAACATTTATAAACGTATTGCGTGCATATAAAACATTTTGAAATTTCATTATCATTGCAGTAAGATTCAGTTATCGTACGTTAGTCAAGCCTGAAATAAATTTAAATATATCCGTAGAAATTGCGAGATTTTCATACAGATATATATATATTTTGCAAGAATCGCGAAATTATTTAAACGGTCACAATCCATTATAGCAACAATCCTTGATACTTGCATTCTTTCAGACGACTATTTCGTGGTTTATAACTAAATATATATTTCACATTTCATTTGTCGGGAATAAATCGCTTGACTTCCAATCTACGACTGGTCATCTATAGGAGTTCAATCCACAAATCTCTCCACATTTCAGTTCAGAACAGAAATTGCAACACTTCTCCAACACCGTCGTTAAGCGCCTCAACGATCATCAAATTGATTTCAAACATAATCCTACATATCTAATCATAGTCGCATATCAATTATAGTTAAATATTTCAAATATACACATTTGATGCAACGCAGATATAACTTGGATAAAACTGTTATAATAATAAATGTTCGAATAGTTTTCGTGAGACGCTCTACATCTTTCCGCTGTGACGTGCAAAAATGTGCTTCGCGCGCAGAAGATCTGTCGTATTTGCATATTTAGAGGCTAATTTTTGCTCTCTGCCCTGTCATAACGATCTGATTCGTGCGCCAAATGCTCGGTAAAAGCTTGGTCGCGCGACTCGAACAACGATCCACGACTCAATGGAATCGCAATCTCGATCGACGATATCAGTGATCTGTTTCCGCGTAGCTTGTAATTTCGCGTGTAACGCGAGGCAAGTGCCACGCGATCGTATCGAGACACCGTGTTCATTTCCTTCGCTTTCATTTCTCAAATGATACACGCGAACGTTTCTTCCTTTTTTTCTTCTTTCCTTTTTAATGAATTACACGCAACATCTTTCCGCAAGGACGAATCTTTTCATTCCGCGTCGTAACTTTACAATCGTTCACGCTCCGTTAGAATAGTTCGTAAAGGCAAAATTGAGAGACGCGTGTACGCTCTTTTTGCGAAATGATGTAATTTCCTTTTATCGAGGGAAGTCTTTTATTCGTGATATCATTGAATAAGAAAAATCTCCAAAATCTTGATTTTTGCTCTTCGCCTAGTTTTAGAGTTGAGTTGATACGATACATCGGATGTTTTTCACGTTTTAACTACTATACCATTCTGATAAACGCATGAAACAGCGTGTGAATAATCTAAAAGTCATAAGTAATCAAAAAAATTTAAAAATTTAAGAATAATCTACACAGTAACGAATGATCGAATTTATGAAACGTATTGTAAGCATATAAATCAACGATGACAATTTCGTGAAATAAACTACGTAAGAAACATCATTGCTATTATCATCTAGTCTCTGCAGTGTCTTAATTTTATCACTGAAAGTGATTTTAGTGGGATTAACCCAGAAAATTTGTCTTAATTTTATCACTGAAAGTGATTTTAGCGGGATTAACCCAGAAAATTGGGCCTCTTCAGCAACGCTAATGCAACGAAAATTAGCGATTGGTTGATTTGGGTCACGTGATTCGCGAGGGGGCGTGGGGTAGACCTCGAGTGGGAGTGGCATCGTCTGGTACTGAGCGATCGCGCCTGTAATTTGTTTTCTATCAATAAAATTTTATGGCAAAAAGTCGTCTTCATTTCCTAGTCACAACAGTTGACTTTCAGTGAGACGAATCGTACTGGGGTACAAGTCGTGCAGTTTTTTACTTTTAGCCAAGTTTTATTTATTTTCATACGTTCTTTCAATTCACGTTGATGTATCGAAAGATTCTCGTTTTGATATATATATATCAATCTAAAATCTATCTAAAAGTCACAAATAACAAATTACAAAAGATCTAAAAGAACGATCTAACTACATAGTAACAAACCAATCAAAGTTTATGTAACATTTCATCGACAGCTCGAATCCTTCGACTTCCTGCAAGCAATGTTTGCGTTGTTACAGTAAGTCACGATGAAAATAATACGATGACTTTCAATTACGTGTTAAAAATAAACACAGTATTGAAATATAAGAAATATCATTGCCATCGTCGTTCTTGATCTCGAGAAAAAGATGGCAGCAATGTTTAAGATTCAAACGAACGAGTCTAAACTCCATGATAGCGAGATGGTGTGGTCGTTAAGAAGCATGCATACTGTATTAACACATTTGCAGCTGGCTGACGAAGCTGAATGCCGCAGGCTTCTGCCATTAAAACAGCAGTAAATATATAAGATCTCGCTGTGCAATATCGCGTTTATAGCCATTTGTTTAAAATATGAAAACGTTACGAGCACGCGTTGGGAAAACTGAGGACAAATTGCCGAAAGTGTTAAAACCGAAGCAACTGTTTAAATTCACATTTTTACAAACTGGTTTAGTTTTGCGTGATCTAATCTAATAATAATTTAGAAATGTAAAAGACATACTGTTGGCTGCATTTAGTTATAAATTTACGTTATAACTTTAATACTAAAAAATAATGAAAGAATTAACAATCTAGATATCCAAGTATGTAAAATATAGTTCAAATTTTAGTGTCTGTTCTAAAGCAATATATCTCGAATAGAAAATACTTTAGTCGCAGATCTCGAAAAAATGTCTACTGGAATATTGATAAAAATCGATATTGCGTTTGTAGCCACATTCTAAAAATTTCTGTGAACTTTATCAGGTCAGATGTTGATTACAGGTGAGCGTAGAACTTGAACGACACAAGTATATTCCATTCAGTTTGAACTTAATAGCTCGTTTGTCTCGGTTGTCGCGACAGGCAAAGGTTCAATAGTAGGAAGACGTTCCAACAAAGTGCAACAAAAATATTAATCTTTTAATCGCAATTTAATTGCACCAACTGTCCAAATACTCGTGCACGGTCAAGTGTACTTTGTTGGCCACGAACAGGACGCAGGGAGAAGCATATGCAAATGCACAGCCATCAGAATATCGTGTCTGTTTCGACCTCCCCTAATTTCTTCCCCTAAGAAAAGCCAAACAAACGCTGCTCCCCGCTCAGACCCCATCCTTCTAACCTGCGTGAATATTACACTCCAGCCTTACAGGCTTGGAAGCCTGATTCTTTGGCGTAATAAAAGAAAATTGTGTCGATCGAGGAGGAATCGCGAGGAAAGAGCCCCAACTTTCAAGTTTGACGTGTGTATGTGCGCGTATGGCGTGTTATTGCGTTAATTTCTTCTGCTTTCAAACGACCCTGAGAGATCGCGAACCATCTCCGTGTCAGTTCTAAGATATCGAGTGTTCAAGGTGAGGTAAACGTATAAGCAGGTCGTAATGGAGGAAGGGGAAAAAAGAAAAAAAGAAAAGGAAACTTTTGTCGCACGAGTCTATATGCAAGTCAAACGATGCATTATTCCTTGACCTGACCCAACGGAGGCTTCTTTCATATTCATTAGAAATCGTTCCCTTCTTTGGACCGCGTGCTCTCACTCCTCGACCAAATTTCTTCTTTTCTTCTTTTCTCTTCCTCGCTGTTACACTACTCTGTCCTTGTTTACAAACCATTAAAACGTGCAACGCTGATTTTAGGTGCGTTTCATATTTGGAACCACCAGAAAACCCGACAAAATCTTTATGAAAGATTATGTCTTTACTCTTCTCTCTTGCACTTTAATTTCTCCGATACGGATTTGTGTGTATCGTAATCATTCTAGTGTTGAGATAATGGCAAGAAAGAAAACAAAAATACAGCGTTGGCACAATAAAATTGAATTCGCAGTATGAAAACTAACGCTATATGAAAACGAAAGTAATTGGGATTCCTTGCTTCCTTTCTCCATTCATAAACCATCGCGAGAGATTATCGAAACAACGAAAACAGATATTGTGTTTGTTCTTGTAGTAAAGAAATGATTTGGCAGAGTAAAAATAACGAAGAATACCAAGGCGGTTTAAAAACGAGAAACGAGGAGTTATCGAACTTCCTCGCCTCTTTTCTTTCTCCGCTGTCTAAAACCGAGGTTACCGAACATCGGTGGGAAAAGGAACGGTTTATCGCGGGCAGAATCGCTTTAAAAAAATGTCAGCCGAGCCTGACAGGACAGATGCATGACGCGCGTGCATCGATTAGCATTTGGACAGTATGCATCGAAAGCTTTTCGGTATCAGTCGCATATCTGAAAGGGTCGTATGAATAACATGCAACGATGCAACGCTAAACTGCCTCGACGCATGCATCGATGAATGATTTCGTCTTTCCTTTATTCGTCTTGTTCCAACTGCTTGGCAAAAGAAAAAAGAAGAAAAAGAAAGAAACAGAAAGAGAAATCGCGGAGACATTTTGAATTTAAAGTTTGTTTAAAATTTTTCTTTACCAGCACGAAGTGTAATATTTCGTTGTCAGTTAAATCCACATTGTTGCTCTCTGTGTAAAGACGCCAGACTGACGGACAATCGACAGATGTTCGCAGATGTCTCTTGTCCTTTGTTTTCCATTTCATCGGGAAAGAAAATACAGGCCAATACTTATTGCGTGCTTTTATACTTTTGTCTCTCGGTATACTCGTTAAAAAAAATTGAGAAAAAAAAAGGAATTATACGTAAACTGCGTTCAAAACGGTTCGTTTAAGTACACTACGTAATTGACAGATTTACCAAACAAAAAAAAAAAGAAATCTGTACAATTGAAAATTCATAGTTTGCATCAAAAATATCAAATGTTCTGCAGGCTAAATTTAAAACACTCGTATCGTTTAAATTTCAAATATTATTCTCAAAATATTCTCTCTTTCTCTTCCAAACGACGGCACGACCAACGCGATGCACTTTTGTCAGAAGAAAACCGTGAACGTTGACGCGTCCTTTTTTTATTATTATACGACACAGATAGGAAACACGCGATCTGTCGAAAGAATTGACTTTCAGATGAAGGAACTTTGGACGACGGTGAAGCCCGGTCGAAAGGTGAATCCTTCCTTCTTCTTCTCTCAAGTCTCTTCTCCCCCCTCTTACAGAGAAAAGCTATATAGCTGGTTAAAAACATATTTTAGGTTTGTAGTCTTTTGTCAAGACGATACGTGGCCACAATAACAGCTCGTTGAATAACTTGTATAGAATTATGGTAATGCACGACGAGAGGGACTTTCGAATCGATTGGCCGACAAACGCTGTCTGTTGACGCGGGGCCGAATGAATTTCCACCATTCGGGGACAATTCGTTTCTTTAAACGCCTGTAATTTTTTCCCAATTTTCCACGACGATCTGTCTTTGCAATTTAAATTGGGCAACGTTCGTTAACGGGACATTGTAAAGTCTTCCTTTCGTTGAAACGAGTCAACAGTCGCGAGACTTATTGCAGACTTCGTGACAAACTTCCTTTTTCACTTATTTTTCTACTCGCAATGTTATTGCTTCGTTGTTAACAATCGCTGTATCGTTCGCATTCGCCGAAACTGCTCGATCTTTTGACAATTGTACGTTTTTTTTCGGGAAGTGGGACGCAGTTGATTGTCCGAATTCGTAAGTTGGCGTGTGGATCGTTTTTCCTCGGTAGGTAAAAGCCAAAGGTCGACTCGATTACGTTCGTTACGATTTGCACGATCGTAGAAATTTCAAACTGGCCGAGTTCGAGGCGACAAAGGAAGGAAGGAAGGAAAACAGAGGGAAGCGAGAAACCGAAAGAGACTGGATCGCAATTTATCCGGCACGCGTTTCAGTTATTCAGAATTCAATTTACCCTTCGGTATCGGCGGCGCGAATTGAATTGAATCGAGACATCCGAGATGGTCGGCTTTTGCGTGGATAAAAACAACGGGGGAAATGTGCGCGGAACACGTGAGAGAGCCCGCCAGGGGTTACATAATCCAGGCAATTTCTATGGAACGACAAGGCTTTTATAAGGTCTCAATTCACCGTAAAATCTTGACATCCTTTCTACCGGGTGCGGGCAATTTGAAAACCGAATATGCCGGCGAACCTTCAATACCGTTTTTTCTCTTTCTCCTTTTCAAAGAGAACCGTGACTGGTCATAATTCCGATTGCATAAGTGCAGTCCGTCCGCGCCAATGCGCGTCCTCTCCTCTCTCCTCGCCTCTCCCGTTTCTCTCTCTCTCTCTCTCTTTTTTTTCATCTTCTCTTTTCTTTCCTCTTTCGCGCGAATCCACGGCCGAGGCATACGCCGTGCCACGATACTCGCATTGTTCACGACGTACGGGATACTTATGTAAACGCGTACAACAATACCAAGTTGGTAATGATACGCTGCTTATCGGTCGCGGTCGCATCCTGCTTCGACTCCGGCTCAAACTCGACGAGGAGTAACGTCAACGTGTGGCACAACTCACGTGTTCCTCTCTGCTGTCGTTTTGATTGGTCGCTCTAACCACGAAAATGGAATCGTTGACCCTTTTCAACGGCGTGTAACTCGAGAGCTATATATATATCTATACGCGTACCTAGAGATTTTGAAAAGGTTTTACTTCAAGGCTTCACTTCAAGGTTCCGTGAAGACGCGTTGGAAGAATACCCAGATGACTTATTCGTCAGAAAGAAATTCGGAATCATTCGGGTGAAAAAATAAAACATTCTGTGCCAATTGTTGCGAGTGATTAGGATTAATTGATAACGTTTTCTTCCAGAAGCGGTCACTCCTCGCCAGATACGGTCGAATAGTCGCGAATTTCCTTTGCCAAATTGCTATAAACGTAACTTTCGACAGTCTATGTCTTCTCTTAACTACGTGAGATTTAATTGTCTGACACGCCGACTGAGATCCACACGAGTTTGTTCACGCATAAATCACGCTCGTCCATAAATCAACAGACACTTGCAAATAATAAAATCAAGATGTGCTCACGATTACAAAGTACCTCATCGTTTTCCGAATCCCTTGTACAGATTTTTGAAGTGTGTCCTGCATGTCACGTTGCTCCGACTTTAAAACTTCCTCAACGTTTGCCAGACTCCCGGTATTCCACAGGCCGTACAATGCGATCGCCTTCGATTTTTAGAATTTTATTTTATTTGGTAAATTAGAATCTACCGAATTTTTAAGCTTCGATAACTTTCATTTCAACAAAATCGCGAAAATCGTGAAAGAATCGTATCGATTTAAATGCTCGAAACGAGCAAGTGTTTGGTGATTCATAGATTAAGTACGGCGTCGTTTGGACAGAGACCTGCCTTGCTCTCCCGGTACGAAATTCAAAAAGCGGCGGTACGACCGAATAATCGCGAGTTTCCTCTCGGGCCGAAAATTACTCGCATCCGACTTGGCCGTTGGAACGCCGTGACGTGGTCCACTGTGCGCCGATGCTCGCGATTCCGGTAAATAATATTTCCCTGTAATTTCGCTCGTAACGACGCGCGTACGGCGCTCCCCCTCCCCCGGCCTGTAAACGATTGCTCGTTTTCGCGACGATCGTTACGCGAAACGGCAAACGATCCGATGAATTTCCAATCGAACGAGCAGCGCCGCTCGTGTGTTTTCTCATGCGCCGATGCATTAATGCACGCCGCGCTTGCAAAATCATCGGGATCTGCTCGCAGGATCTTCGTGAATTTTCTTAAACCTATCGCGGCTCCTGTATAATGTTATTATGGACGAGACTTTACATAATGAGGCATAAACGTTGAAAGAGTAGAGCTTTTATGCAAATTCACATTTTTTTTTTTTTCAGTATATAGTTTAAACGTGGAACTTGACACTGTACTTTATATGAATATTTCATATATAATGACTTTTTCGTATCACGCGCGTACGCGCCGTGTACACCTTGTTTTCTATAAATATGCAAAAGTCTGCAGTCCAGTCGCGGACGAAAATGACGATAATTAACCTTCGTATTTTTTGAGAACGGAAAACTCGCGGTTAATATATTTATCTCGATATGCTTTTCTTTCACGCATCGCACATCTTTCGATCGTCTGTATTCCGTGCAACTTTGTACTTTAATCCTTACTTTTTCATCTCGTTCACACTCTTCAGACTTTTCTTTTTTGCGCATTTATAAAGAGCCTGGAATAAAATTATGTTGGACATCGAAATATTTGGAATTACGTATATTTCAATAATATCTATCGAAATATAACATCCACTTTGATAAAATAAGATTTGCATTTTTTAGAATGTAATTCACGTTGTAACAAATATCGAGCATTTCCTATAAACGCGTCAAAACCTAAAATCTTGTCGCAAAATTATCATTGATGTTAAATGTGAAATATCAGATTGCTCGGGAGATTCGTGGCATTTTTGACAACCGATATGTTGCACATTTTTTTATGAAAAATTATCTGTTCTTCGAATAACGAAACGCTAATTCCAAGCGAATGCGAAAAAATTGAAAAAACTTCTGCGATCTGTTTCAGAACGGCAGCAACCACGATGACGAGAGCGAGGTGTTCTTTTGGGACCCACCGTCCGCGAAGAATCGAAGTTCGAAAAGCCAGAACCACATGCGGCAGTTGCAGGAACAGTTGGCACAAGCCACCGTGAGGATACGGGATTTAGAAGTGGAACTTAAACGTGTTCAAAAGGTGAGCTATTAGAAAATTGCGTTCGAAATAAATTGCATTTTTTTAGAAATAAATAACCGAACGCAATCCAGCTGATATTTTTTGGTACTTTCGCCACTCCGTGTGCTCGACAATCGCATTGTCTCCTCTGTCTCCACTAAATATAAAAGGGATAATTACCGGCGCAATTGTTTTCAGATAATTGCATTTAATTTTAACTCTGCGGCGACGTCCGTTTCGCGGATACACGTGATAGCACATGTCGTTGCGCGTTATCTTCAATCAATATCACATCACTTGAAATGCCCGCGTATCATCATCAACTTATTATCACTGCTCTTTCTCCAAATTGCGTAACGCGAATGTTAACAGATCGTCGACAGTTTTATATCTGTCTCTTTTCGTATTGCAAATTTCTTTTTTTTTTCAATCTTAACTTTCAACGCTGAAACTGTCGACGATTAAAACATAAAATTGATATCACAAATGTTAGAGTGTAAGGAGTAGAACGCAGTAGTTGAACAGTTCTCCAGTTTCTTTAACTTAACTTCGAAGTTTAATTTAAAAAAAAAGGATAGTAGATCGAGTTCGAAGTAACACCGCTATTTAATTGCTAAAGTTGTTGCAATTCGAACTCTAGGTTAATAATTCCTCCTTGAAAGACGAATTCACCGATGGCCATCAGAAAGCGGAATTCCTGAGAGCGAAGCAAGATATGGTGAACCGTATAATACAAATGGAAGAAAAGGTAGGCACACGTTATTTCTTGGTAATTCATAGTGAATGTATTTCGAAGAAACGTACACGCGAGGAAGCTAGAATTTTTTCGCGTCTAGATCGGAAAATGTACGCATTTCGTTCCTCGATTGAGAAGCACTCCTAATGAATCACCGTGCTTCGTCAAACAAATTTCAGATCGCTAATGCTAGCGCGGCAGATAGTTTTCAAAATAACAAGTTCTAACGTAATCCTTTGAGTTTACTTTATTTCAAACGACGTAGCGTACTTAAAAACTTCGACCTGATCAAATAAAGCAAACGATCGAGCGCGAAGATAATTATTTTTACCAGCTGTTAACACCTAATGCTAATGAATATCGACGCGCCGCCGATATAACGGTTGAAAGTTCAGCGCTGGATCCCAAGTGTTTGCATAGTGAGATAAGATGCAAAACTTCTCGACAAAGATAGTCTCCATTCGTTTGGACATTTAAGCGTGTCTGTACGTTATTTTTTCGAAAGAAAATTGCGCCTCGCGATATTAAGAGATTTCAACGTTTTGCGACGAACGACACGTGGTAAAAAGCGAAACTGTGTTGACCAGAGCCGGGAGACAGAGAGGAACACGAAACGCGCGCAATCGGACGAAACGGCGTTGATCAACGATTTCCGTACGGTGCTGTCCAAATTGAACTCCCTCGAGAAGCTGGATTTAGTCCGCGGCGCGCTAAAGGCGCTGGAAACCGAGAACGAGAAGTACAGCGAGGCTAATGAGCAAGAGAAGTCCGACTTCGACGAAAAGTTCAAGAGGCCCGCCAGCGTGAACCACGAGCCCGTCCCGTTGAAGCCTAATTTCGACGTGAGCTCGGAGAATCACGTGGGACACGATGGATTTATCGAGACCTCGAGCAACAGGGAGTCGGAATTGTACAAGAAAATCGAGGAGCTTGAGGAAGAGAACAAGAGATTGTTCGCCAATATCGAAGAACTGGATCAGCAGCATGAAGAATCGATAGGTAATCGCAAGCTTGCTCGCACATTTACGCTGTCTTGACTATAAATCACCGGATAAAACTAAAATTAAGATGCGATTGCAGCCGATCATAATCTTGACCTCATTGTTGTTTTTAAATTCTTTGAGCAATTTGTTTCGACAGAGTTTCGAAATGTTCAATTATCGTTCTGTGATTAGTCATTACTACTACTAAATTTTCATCGAATAATTGGCACGATGCAACCAGGTATTAATTTTTCGTTTGATTTTTCTCTCTAAACTAGATAAATGTAACAAAATCGTACGATCATTGCGTTAGATTTTACTCAAAATGAACAAGCGTCCGGTGACTTGTCGTCGGGAGCGTGTACCCTCCGATTTGACAACGTTAACATTTTCTCTTGCTTTTCTTTTGAAACGAACGATTGACCGCTCTTTTCTCAATCCTTAGAGAAGCTATTGTCTCTGAAAGAGGAGATCTTGAAGAAACACCAGTGCCTTCAAAATGCCTACGAGCAGCTTTACGTAGACCACAATCAAGCTCAGGACAAAGTGACCCAACTGGAGGGTAGACTCCAGGAGTCCAGCGTGCCGACGCGAACAGAAACTGTCGATCGTTCCGTGCAGACCGACGGCGTCGAGTGCGTGGACGAGTACGTCCAGGACGAGAGAAGCGACGAACTGACCAGGAAGGTGAAATACATTCTGGAGCGGTTCTCCGTGGAGGTGGAGCCGGATGAGTCGATCTTCGAAACCCTGACGCAGCAGTACATCGACGTGAAATGGACGAAGGACATGATGGAATGGGAGATTGAGTCGTTGCAAGAAAAGGTGAAACGCCTCGAGGTGGAGAACTCCGCGTTGCGCAAGAAACACTGGTTGAGGAAGAAAAATGCGATGATACGAGGCCCGAACGAGACGCGATCAAAGAGCCAAGACCAGTCGAAGTTGGAAAATATCCCGGAAGATATCGAGGACACGTTCAACACGATGGAGAACCTGAATCGGAGATTGCACATGGCGTTGGACGAGAACGACGAGTTACGGAAGAAGATCGATTTGTTGGAGAGCGCGAAGAAGGACGTGCAGGAACAGCTGAGGATGTCGTTGGAGAAGTGCAAGGGTCTGGACGAGAACATCGAGTTCATCGAGGAGCTGAAACTCGATCTCGAGAACGTGAGACGGGAGTTAAAAACGTCTATTTCTAACGCGAAACAATTAGAGAACAGTCTGACGCTGCTGAGAGATTCGAAGGACGAAATTCAACGGGAGAACGAGGAACTGTCTCGGAGAAGCGAACAGCTGGAGATTGAGTTGTCGCAGTGGCGTGAGAGTAATTCAGAGACGGGGAATAACGACACGTTGAAAGATCTGCAGATGCAATTAACGGAAAGCAATCGCGAGAAAGATGACCTGGAGTACGATATATTAAACATGAGGAAGGAATTGGACGAAGCGTTGAACCAAATAGAGATGAAAGAAAGCGCGATAGCGAAGCTGAGTCAAGAGAACGAAAGTCTAACGAAAGAGAAGAGTTCGCTGTTGGAACAGTTAACTGCCATTCAAGACGATTCCAATGATAAAATAGACCTAGTAACCACAGAAAAATCGTTGTTGGAACAGGAACAGACCGAGCTGAGGGAAAAAATGACGAATAATGAAAAGATGTTGAACGAAAGTAGGGAATCATTGCGAGAAATGGAAGAAAGGTATGCAAAACTAGAGGACGAATTTTTGTCGATAAACAAGACGGCTGAGAAGCTTCAATTGGAGAAGGAAAATTTGCAGAACGAAATAAAGAAACACGAAGAATTAAAGATTAAGGAGCTCAACGAGTTAATTGGAAAATTAAGTTCCATGCAAAACGATTATGCTCAAATGGAGAATGAAATGGAAATGCTACGTGTAAGGGAAAGGGAATTGATGAAGTTGCAAGAGAGTTTCGCCACCGTGACTGAAGAAAATAAAACCCTGAAGATCCAATACGAAGAAACCAAAGATAACTTTGTAAAAGTGGAGCATTTGGTAGCGTGTTTACAAGCGGAGAAAGCAGACTTGTCAAACCGTGTAAATGAAAGTGTCTGTGATAACGAGAAGCAACAACTTGTATCCCTTTTAGAGGAAAAGACACGAGAGAACGACATCTTGAAAAGTGATAATAGTAAACTAATGGCGAAGATATTCAATTCGCAGAAGAAATTACAAGAGGTGATGGACAATAACGCAGAATCGGCTGATATGAGCAAAGAAACGATCGAAAGTCTGTTTCATCTTATCAAAGAAAAAGACGAGGAAATTAATAGTCTGAAAAATGCGCTCCATCTTGCCGAGACTGATAAGGAGATGTCAGATCATTTTGCGACGATAAAGAACGAAAGGGATGAACTCGTGAAACTTGTAACGAGCAAGCACAATGAAAACGTGCAGTATCACGACGAAATTCAAAGGTTGTCGCACCTCTTGAACGAGCAAACATTACAGGTTCAAAGTTTGTTAGCGGAGAAAGATCGTAATCTGTCCGAATTGAAGGAGAAAGATACTCAACTTCTGTCGATAAAGAACGAGTTAGAGGCGATGCAGCAATGTTTGAGAGATACTGAAGAATCACATTCAGCTCTCGCGGTGGAAATTGCGATTCTCAGTGAAAAATGTGACGTGTTAGAAAGAACACTGATTCAAGAGCAGTCGAACAGTAGACTGTTGCAGGATCAACTTAATAAAAGTCAAAGTAAAGAAACTTCGACATGTAGCATCGTGGAACACTCAACGTTAACAGGCGACATTGCGATTCTCACGGAGAAGTGTAACGCGTTCGAGGCAGCGTTAATTCAGGAGCAATCGAATAATAGAATATTACAGAATCAACTTAATGAAAGCCAGAGCAAAGAAACTGTGACATGTGCTATCGGCGAACACTCAACGCTAGCAGCGGAAATTGCAATCGTCACTGAAAAGTGTAACGCGTTAGAGGCAGCATTAATTCAGGAGCAGTCGAACAACAGAATGTTGCAGAATCAATTTAATGAAAGCCAAAGCAAGGAAGCGAATGCCGCGAAGGAGTTGGAAAGGTTACGAACGCATTTGGTCGAAATGGAATCAAGTTACACGGAAGATGCTTTACTTGCGGAGGAAGCGCGAAAAGAATTAGAGGGGAAACTACAGCAGGCTGAAGAAAAAGTAAAGAGCAGTTCAAACGCGTACACATCCGCAAGTATAAGAGCGAATCAGCAAGTGGAAACGTTGCAGCAACAAATAGCATTGATTATTCAACAGAGGGACGATATACAGAACAAATTATCCACCGCTGAAGATAAAATCCTGTCACAGACTGCATCTTTGACTAATTTGCAGATTGTCTTGGAACAATTCCAACGAGGTGACATAAAATTATTTTGCAATTATCAGTTCTTACAATTGTTAATAATAATTGGAACTCGATTAGTTGATAGTAATTTGAATCTATAATATTTTTAGATAAGGAAAAAGATATCCTAGCAGCGACTGAGAGAATTCAATCCAAATTAAACGAATCCCATAAAAAACAAGAGGAGTTGGCCAATGATGTAGCAATTCTGAAGGTATATTTATATAGTTGTGCATTGTTGCTTTAATAGTTAATGGACAGAAATATAACTTTTAAATAACTATTAATAGGAGCAATTAGCTGAAGCTAAAGAATGCTTACAAGCAGCATCCAGATTAAGCGAACAACTCGATAAAAAAACAGAACGTATCGAACAGCTGAGCCAAGAAGGTATTCAATTCTATTATTATTATACAGTATTACATTTGTCTGCATCTTGTTTCTTTTACATTTCGCATGATTTAGCATTTCTTTGCAATTATTCTTCGATCATTATTTATCGATAGCAAATTCACACGATATTTATACGTTCACAAAGAAAATTTCTGTTCCTAAATTCATGGAAAGTCGACATACATACATTTGATGTAATTAATTATGTGATAAATATGTCAATTAATTTCATCTTCAAGAATTATTGTTAAACATAAGTAAATAATACGCACATGTGCTTCTTTGGTGTGGACTATAAATGTCCGGGATTTTTATGTGCAATTTATAAAATATAAAGTTTCAGGTATCTAATTTCTTAGGTAAAATAAAGCTTGATATTATCTAATTATTAAAATTTTCAATATAAATTGCTATGTAACATCAATACTAAATACTGTCATATTGAGAATAATTCAATAATTTATGTACCAATCCTTTTTACATGAAGTACTTTTTATTCTTTTTTATTATTTTCATTTTGAAGAAGACTTACATTTGAATTTTTTTAAGTGAATTATTCTCGTATGATTCAAATTTTATGAAGTATATTGTATCTGGATTAAATCTTATGAAATGTATTGTATTTTTTGTATTAGATTAAATTTATTTATTCTAATTTTTTACTAATATACAAGATGATAGATATATAATTGCCTAAATTACTGACCATATGCAATGAAGAATGCAACAAAAAAAGTATTAATATTGAAATAACAAAACAAACTGAAATCTGTTAACTATTAATGTTTGAAGTCAAGAATATGTTAGTTCACTTTAAATTCCCTTTTTATATAAAATGCGGAAAGCACATGCGGTAAATTTATGCAAAAGAATTTGATGCTATAATAGCTTGCCTATACACAAAATATCACATATGTTCTAATTATAATTTATGCACTGGTGAAATGGTTAAATTCTACACTATTATCATCAGTTTGAGTGTGACCTGTGACTAATCTGCAAAAAGCAATCACGTAAACAATCCGGTGATGTAGTCAAATATCAGCTGGTAATTCTGGGATTTCGACAATAGCCCAGGATTCTTGCTGGTATCCGGCTACGAACTGGACAATCGCCTTAGCGCACTAAATCACATCTTTGTTGGCTCATGCATTGCCACTGGTGCTGGTACTATCTTCTCCTGTTTTTCTACATATAAATCCCTACTTACTAACATAAAATATTGTTAGATAGCAAGGGCACAAAAGTAAAAAATTTTATTGTATGGTTTTTTTTCGTTTATGTATAAATTATATTTTTTTAACTTAGTTTGTGTCATCAAGAATCTATCAATATTGTTAAACATATATATACATATATAATAATTTACAATTTGTGTAAAATAGATAATTTGTTCTTCCAATTGATACAATTGGAATGTTGATAGTGTGAAAATTGTAACAATTATGTATTGTGAAATTTCTTATTTCTCAAGAGAAAAATGTTTAACAACCATAAATTTACAATATTATTATAACTATTATACTACAAGTTATAACAGTAATGTATAGTTATAATAGTAATGTACAATGATGTTACCTAAATAATCTCTGCTATAATTATATTTTTCATAAGTAAACTACGTATTTCTGTAGTTTTTTATAAAACTTGAAAGTTAAGTTCAATATTCAAATACATCACAGATAAATTAAGAAATTTAGTTATAAATACATGTATTAAAATAATATGTAATACATAAGCAGATGCGTATAAACATAAAATCTGGTAGCGTTAGCGTGGGTAATCTCATGCGGTAACTGTGAGCGTGTGAATTGTAAAAGCTCATATTACCTCGTGGGGTTTCCCACCCGTTACCATTATCCTACAAGGATGAAATGTTATTGAAGGTTTTCATTCTGCTATCTATGATGTACATTTTTTGTTTCGTTTTATCTCCAATCATTAATATTATTAGAGTTATGATTTATTTAATTTTTCTAAGAGTAAACTCCCTCTGAACTAAAATCTATATCTTTGTTTGTGCTAGTATCATAATTTATGTAAATGAAACTATTTTATGATTATGTAGCTATTGCAAATTATATTACTTTGTAAGATGAAGTGACTTTATTTGTAAAGAACTATAATGAGACTATATTAAAATAGCTATTGTAATGTATTGTAATATGTATTGTAACATACTAAAGTACTTATTACTATATTAATATAGCTTTTCTTACTTCTAGTGGCATGTGTCATAGTTTGCTAGTATAGCATGATAAGTGAAGAATGCAGCATGAGCAACTAAGACATGGGTGTGAGTATTACATCAGGTACTGGTGTGATATTCAGACAACCAGTACTTGTGTTATACTTACGCTCATGTCTTTTCAACCTTCAAATCCGCCAACTTTACAACGCTGGAATGCACATGTATAGAAATGAAACATCCAACATGCTAAACTTTTCCTTAAACAGTTAATAATTCTACAGTTTGAAATTACAGTTTTAAGAATATCACTGACTCAGACTAGTGTAAAAATTATTTTTTAATATTTACTGATCTTGTTTCTATTATTCCCCTTTTGACATGATTTTTATCATATATTTCTAGTGGACCGGTTGACAAATCTTGTAAATACTGCTGATCGCAGAATAGAAGAAGCACAACAAAGTGGAGAGGGAAAAGTCGATAAGTTAATATCTGTTTCATACATTTATAAACATTATTTCTAGACAGAATTACAATTCTTAATTTTAGTTATATACCTAAATTTTTTTCTATTTTACTTTATATATTAAAATTATTAGAAAATGCAATTATTGAAGAACGACATTCACTCTTTTCAGAACTCTCGTTAAAAATCTTTTATTGGGTTACCTGTCTTCGTCGGCAGCAGATAAATCTTCGGTCCTCAGAGTGTTCTCCACGGTTTTGGATTTCAACGAAATGGAGAAGGATAAAGCGGGATTGAACAACGTAGTCGGGCAAAACAGTTGGTTTTCTCGTTTAAGTGGCGGATCTATCGTTCCTAACAAGGTAAATCGATATTTCTCTCATAACAACTTGTACAATTATTTACTGCACACTGTAAGATTACTCATTAACAAACAAATTGAAATAAACTTAAACTATTCTCCACTCCACGCACGCACGTTCGCGGGTCTTACAAACGACTAGTGCGAAATATCGAATAAGTGGCGCTGGAGTATACGTATATCGATATGCATATCGATGTACATATTACTTCAATCATATAGAACTATAGAATATATGTATAGAACATAAATATACATGTAAATATACATACATATTCTTATAAAAACATAAAATACGCTATAAATAATAATTCTGTTATCCAGGATCAGGAGGCGTCATTGTCAGCAGCATTCATTAGATTTCTAGAAAACGAATCGAAACCTAAGCCACAATTACCAGCCTTACCAATTCAAACATCGGTAAGAATATTAATCTGTAGTTATTTATTTTTTTTTATTTATTTTTTATTTATTTATCTGTTGTATTTATTTTTTACAATTTTTTTATCATTACGAATTACGGATGTTATTATTCTTCTATAGCCGTTACCACGACCCGGACACAGTAGACAACACTCTACGTCGTCAACGCAATCTACTTCGTTACTTTCCAATGTAAATTTACCAACATTCCCGGACTTTATTCCAGCCAGAAATACAGGATCTATTTTGAAAGAAGTACTGAAGGACAGCTGATATTAACAATTCCTATATATTTTTCTTTGTAAATTGTAAGACTGTAGTGGAAAGCAATGTTTAAGGGAAATTTGTTTATTGAATTTCACTTAATAAGAGTAAACGAAGGAAATGATTATGAAATTAATATTACCGTGCTTTTATAAGAGAAAAAACAATGTTCATAATAAATTTTGTCAATGAATTGTTAATTACAATAACACATTGCTTCCTTAACATCGATTTTTCAACATAAAGGAAATAATTTAAATATTTGTAAAAAGTTTTACTTGATAAAATAATAAAACATGTAATATTTCATGGTGCTTACGGGAGAAATGTGTAACGTCAATCCGAAAATTCAATTTTCAATTGACAATAATTAAGTAATGTAAATTGATAAAAAATATGTTATAATAATCAGTATAGAGTGAAAATTTTGTCAATTCACAATAATCCGTAATCATGTTGTTTTGTTAAAAAGACATCAAAATAAAAAATATTTTATCTCAAATTGTACAACGAATGAAGTAATAAATAGAATACATTTTTATTGAATTTGTTCATATATATTTTGTATTTGTAAAGCTAATATGAAGTGTAATATTGATGTGATTTATTCATTTACTTATGCAAATAATAATATTAAATTTGATGTAATTTAATTTATAACTTGATAAACATTAATTACAAGTTTTATTTATATCTTTACTATCTTAAACATTATAATACTCTGAGATAAAATATTTGAATTATTTCATTTA
>KQ435794.1:10892949-10917285 GCA_001276565.1 Melipona quadrifasciata | reverse complement strand
GAGAGAGAGAGAGAGAGAGAGAGAGAGAGAGAGAGAGAGTTGAAACGCGCGAGCCTGTTGGAGATATAGGTTGGAATATCGGCATTGAACGCGATGTTCATACCTCCCTCGGACTTCGTACTTCTCGATAGCACTTTTCCACGCATCGTTTCGAGATAGAATTTCGATTTGCTACACGTACGCGCACGCTGTACACCCGTGAAAAAGAATGTGCGAATTGGACCACTGGACCAATACCGCGTTTCCTGTTCTGTTCTCTCTGTCATCTGCTCCTCCTTCCTTATCCCCCCGCCGCCTTTATCGAAATGACGCATTGTTGTCCCAGTTTTTTCAGTTGCTTAATTTTTGCCGGATTGTTGAAACAGTGATGTCCGATTCTTTCTCGATCACGGTTGGATCTGGCATCGAGAGGATTGTTAGTTTGTCGCTCTGGGGTTCCTGTTTCCCTTGCTTCGTCCTCTGTAACCTTTTTTTTTTACCAAATTACACACTGTTGTCCGGCTAATTGAATCTTTCTCGAGTTTCGTTGGTCGTTTTTAGGATTGAAAAATCGTTAATTTGTTAATGCAAGTATAGTATATCGTTGGTCGTGATTTAAACAAGGATGGAAAAATTACGTTCGGTGTAGCTGTAAGACACTTTCTGCTTGGATATAATTGTGGCAAGGGTAAAATAGTAGATTGTGAGAAGTAAATTAAAGTAAAATGAGTGGATCCGGGCATTTACGGAAAATCTCGATATTTTAATCATTTGCAGAGCGCACGTGACGCTTGAAATTGTGTAAGATATCCGACGTGAGCTGCGTATTGAGATAATCGGCGAAACAAATTTCTATTTTTTTAATAAAACCTTCTTTATAATATCTACGTAAATGTGTGCACTTTGTTAAAGTACCAAGGAAAATCATCAATAAAGTAATCGATTGAGTTTCTTGAGAACCAGTGCTGTTCTACTGGTTCGATATTTCGCCAACAGACGCGGTATTTCTTTTTCTTTTTCTATTTTTTAATATCACAACGAATTCTTCGCCAATGGTGTCGGAAATTTTCAACGAATTCCTGACGAGAATTCAATTGCCTCCGGTACGCGTTGAAAACGAATCCGCGCGTGTTAGTAGTCGGGCAAACTTTCACTTTGTTTCCTGTATTAGCTAAATTAATTGTAATTCGAATTCGATGTCGGAATGCGCGTAATCCTTTTGGGGCGCATAATGCGCGCTGGTACACACGGTTCAGAATTGTAAATTAGCGATTCGCAGGTAATTGCCGTGTTTCCTCGCGATCTTCTGTTTTTTCCCCTCGGAAAGTGCGAGAGGAGAAAATGCAATTGCATCGGGATATTCGTGGCAGCGCTGACACACAATCGTCGCAGGGTATAGGAAAAATTGATGCGTCTTTGCAACGACCGCGATTTCTCAACAATATTCTTTTTTTTTTTTGCGTTCAATTGTCACATTAATGGAAACGAGCCTGCGTTGACGTAAATTTCGTACGTAAAACGCATCGAAAGTAAATTCAAGGTTTTTTGCTTTGTCGCTTAATTGATACCCGAACGCGCGATAAGCGCTTATTTCAGTTTCACAATTTTCATTGTGAAAAAGAAAGAAAAAAAAAAAAAAACTACTCTTCAGCCGTGTTAATTGCCACGTTATCCAATCCCTCTACGAAAAGCTTCAAATTCAAACGAAAAATTTTCCTCCTAGTAAAGAGGTTTTTGCAACGATGATAAATCTTCATTTCACAACGCGTTTAAAAACCAGCTTGAAATTCGATACGATTCAATTTGTACACGCAGGAACGATATATTCTCCATCGGGTCATTCATCTCGAAACGTTACTTATCGTTTCCACTCTCCACCGTGTCACGGAAATCGCGAACACGGTTGTTAATTGTAAAGCTTGTTATTAGCGGTGCATCGTCGAGTCGGGACATCGGCGCTTTAAAAGGATTATCGAGCAGCATCTACACGCCCGAACCGGCGGTATAATGAATTTTACAAATAGAATTTTAATCGCGCATCGTCCGTATGTACGATAAATTGCCAGGCCCGGGCCAATGTGTTCCGCGATATTAAGCGGTTTTCATCCAGAAACGAATGGTCGTTGCCACGCGTGTGTGTCGGCATTATCGCGTCGTTCGCGTGAATGGACACGACACGTGCGAATTCGCTCGTATTCGCGATTAATTTTGTCGATGCACCTATCATTCATCGCTCACCGAGATTACGATTTTTCAAGATCCCCCTGTTGTCTCGCGTTCGCTAGTTAATCGGTTATTTCGATACGCGCGGCGCCAATATTCGCGTGAATATTTTTGTCAATGGATAATCAAGCTTGTCGGGCAGCCGTTATGCATATTCTGAGTCAGCGTTTAATTAATCATACCGTGATAATGTTTAATTAATCACACCGCGCCGTGGTATCGTGCTCGCATTGAGCGCAAAGTTTCGCAAAACCGAAAAATATTATACGATACGTCGGTCCTTTCTGCTCGAAACTAAACTATTTGTGGTTGGTTTTTACGAAAAAGTTTCCCGTCGTTACGTGAATTTTGAAATTAGCGTCAACGAGAATGCTCAAGTATTTCAATGTATAGAATTCGGAAATTTACATTTTGAAACAAACGCGCGCGCCATTCCAAGTCGATAATTGACGAAAGGTGCGAATTATTTTTACTTTTATTCGGATAAATGAAATGTAACGTTCTGGGAGTGGACGAAGATTTCCCACGATTGGCGAATGGGGGACAGTGTGTCACCTCCGTTAATTATCGAAAGGCAAGAAAATCTAGATACGACACAAACGTACGCGTGCAATTTGTTGGAATTTCTTGTTTTTATTATCTTGTTATTTCTCTTTTCTTCTTCTTTTTTTTTTTTTTTTACATGACTACCTTGTCGCAACCTCACGGTTCTGTGAGTTCTTATACCGACTAATGATGTGCCGAAGTGGTGCCTCCCGCGACACTCGACGTGACAGTCGCTCGCACTTGAACAGTCTCCGCGAATCTGTCGTTCCTCCTTATGTTTATTAAAACATTAATGAATGAAGATTATTTCACCGGCCGTATAATTGAGTCGGTCGAGTGGCAGAATCAGTAGGGGGATAACAGGAATTATTAAAACCCCGTTCGTGCGTCTGCCGCGTTACCCCGTTGCACGTCTTCATTTCGTTCGTTTAATTGCGTTATATAATTGCATATCAAAATACCACGTCGAGTTCGCAGTTCGTTGTTTTTCTTTCGACGAATTCTCGCGTCTTTAGAAATTAATATCGTTATAAGTTTCTGAGAGATTATGTCTGTTGACGCTAGAGAGAGTAGGAGGATTTTTAAGCATTCTCTACGGAGTTTACGTAGAAAATTAACCGCGCAATTTTTAATTTTAAATTCCAAACTCATTACTAAATGTATTACCGAGTTAAACGAATGAGATACTTTTTGTATGGTAATGGAGTTGAAAAGTCAATGATTCTGTCATTCTGTAAAGTGAAATAATATCAGAGTTACGTTTCCTTTACACGAGCCCATTGCGAATTCTCATCTTCAAAAATCAAGCTTTCGAAATGAAATTTAGAAAATTAAATATGAAGCATTCTTGCGAAGGAGATACGAGCCATTTAAATGCAAAAGTATAGTGTAAATTAGAAAAGTTAATATCTGTAAAATGTAGTAATATCAAAGAATGCGAGCCGCTGTTATACACCTTACACCACTTCTACAGAAAAGCAGAATAAAGTCCAAGTTTTTGAATCAAATAGGCGAAAAAATGACGTATAGAATTTTCAGGAGCCTTCAATCGTTCACATTTTGGCAGAACAGTGTGCGCGCGAAATACGTCGAAATGATCGCATTGACGCGAGGATTCCTATATTCGTTATACGACGGAAGTTAAAAATCTACTTCGACGGCGATACGTTCGAAAATTATATTCGCGCGGGTGCGGTATAACCTTTATGGACGACTCGTTATAAACAGCGCTGGGAGAAACGCGAGCTGGGGTAAACGCGTCAATTACCGTTTCCGTTCGTTCGTTTAATACAATCTGTCACATGCGAATAAAACAATTCACAACTATCAAACGCACTCTGCCAACTTAAGTGTGTGTATTTGGAGTGACTGCGTCAGCCCCCCTCGTATTCGGCCAGCAGACCCCCTAAAATATATCGGCGAAAATTTGATTTTCAAGTGATGCTCGTCCCGGCGAGGATTGCACCGGTCAGCACGCATTTCTCGACGTGTGTACGTGTGCGTGTAAAACGGACGATTGTCAGAAATACGTTCACGCGTGCAGCTGAAATGATATGGAAATTAGCCGTAGGCTCTGCGTTGTGAAACATCAGCTCGTTCTTTCCCTTCTGCCAGAGGAGTGTTCTTTTTTTGGCCCTTTCGTCGCGTTCAATCGCGTCAACATCGCTGGGATCGTCGATGTTGTGAAACAAAAATCCCACGCCACCGTGGCGGGAGAGATTATTATCACTGAATGTGATTTTAGCGGGAGTAACCCAGAAAATCGGGCCTCTTTAGGTGCAACGTTACTGCAACGAAAATTAGCGATTGGTTGATCTGGGTCACGTGATTCGCGAGGGGGCGTGGGATAGACCTCGAGTAGGAGTGGCGTGTCTGGTACTGTAATTTGTTTTGTGTCGATTCAAACGTTTGCGTATCAATAAAATTTTATGGCAAAAAAGTCGTCTTCATTTCCTCAGTCAGAACAGCTGCTTCTGGGCCTTCTAGTGAGACGAATCGTACTGGGGTACAAGTCGTGCAGACTTGTTTTTGTATCGATCGTTTAACCAGGGATGACGAGTTTCTCCAGCATACAAAACGAGTTAAGTTGTCACACACAGAAGAACATTAGGAATTTACCAACTTTCCAACGACGAGTTAATTCGTCAAGTGCTAGGATAATCAGAGCCGAACTCTTGAAAAAAAGGGGCCGAGTTGGCCGAATTATTCGTTCGTACGTGTAACTTATTCTGACGGATTGGCTCGGAGCCGGCCGAGGAGGAGGGTAAAAATGAATCGAGGGAAAAGATAGATTGATAGGCGGTGGGCAAGGGAAACGAGACAGCGCAGGGGTCGAGCGCGAGGAGAAGTTAAGCGAGATATATTGAAGGTGAAACTCGCGCGAAAGAACGGCAAGTATTTCAGCGAATTTTTCTTTGTGATTAAGTCATTTTATCGAGTGATGATGGTGGGATATTAATCGCGGTTATTAGTCACATCGACGTTCCCTGCTGGGGGCTGAACGATGAAAAATCGATCCGGCTGTTAATAGTTACCCTTGTATTCGCGAATCTTATTAACGACGATGATAAAAGGAAACGAAGGGAATCTTGTTCGTTCGGTGAAAAATTTCCGACTGTGTAATCTTACTCTGCTGAAGGAATTCACATTTTTAGTCTCGAACAACTTGATGTATCATTGAGGGAAATACATGTCGAACAGTGCGTGAATCATCGTGGTTGAAAATGTGTCTTCATATTCCTAACATATTCCTTTCTTGGCTTTGCAGTTACCGTTTAATATACCAGCGTGGTCAGAATAATCAGTTCGCAATTTCTCGTAGAAATTTTATAAATTTGTAACACGATCCACTCCGAGGAATTTGAACTATCCTTCCAAATCTACAAAATCTATAAATAAAAGCTCGTAGGTATTTTTTTTATCTATTTGTATTTTTTTACCTTTATCATATTTTTTGTTTCATTTCCGCGTTGCAGTTGTATTGTATCGCATTTTATCGCGTCTTTCATTGTATTTTTATCGCATCGTACACATTTTTCCTGTATTACAGATTTTAAATTCTCTGATATAAATTTTGCACCTCAATATTTCTCTGCTAAACTAAATTTCCATCATTTCCCTCTCAAACTCTGCCGAGCTGCGTCAGTATTATATTTATTTCGGCACTTTCCGCTCGGAATATATTTGTATCTTCGGCACCGAAAGAATTGTCAGTGTCGGATAGATTGTTAACACCTCGCCAATTTACTTTTACAAAATATTATCTTTAAAGTCACCGTGTCTCTTCTTCCTGTTTTCTCTTTTTCTTTTTCACATTTTTCTTCCTCCCCCCCCTTTTTTTTTTTCCCCCGTTGTCTCTGTTCCGTGGAAATGTCGACGCATTACCTTAACCGCGAATTCCTCCATAAAATTCTCGCGGCTCCCGTTTTATCCCCCTTCCAGCCGCGCGCGTATGCAAATGAACGCCGATATATGTACGATGACCTCGGCGAGATTGCAGGATGAGAGAATTGCGGAGCTTCTGGATTCGGGGGTGAATCTGTGATACGTTGGAACGTATAGCGGTGCCGGTGCAAACCGCAATTCACTAATTGTTTTTCAATTCGCAACAATCGATGGTTCGCGGGCAGTCGCGGTTTGTCGTCGCTCGCGTTGGGAATCAAATTTTTCTCTCGACCGATCGGACACCGTGCTAATAAAAAGTTATGATTCGATTATGTCATGGATCTCTGTCCAAAGATTGTTTCAAGTTCTCGATCTGTTTTAATCTGTCGCGAGTTACACGTCTAATCAGAAAAAGCTGAATTTGGTTTCATTGATTCGGCGAAATGTAAGAAATATTTTTAAAAAATTGTGGAATAATTTTGATTTAAGAGGAACTTAATAACGAGCGATGCAAAGTTGTCGCGTGAATTTATTTAAAGATCAAGTAATTGGAGGAAGTTGAACTGAAATTGATCCTGCGAAATATTTTTAAATTGTGAAATAATATAATATATAATATATATATATATAATATATTTTAATTGTGGAATAATTTTGATTTAAGAGGAACTGAATAACGAGCGATGCAAAGTTGTCGCGTGAATTTATTTAAAGATCAAGTAATTGGAGGAAGTTGAACTGAAATTGATCCTGCGAAATATTTTTAAATTGTGAAATAATATAATATATAATATATATATATATAATATATTTTAATTGTGGAATAATTTTGATTTAAGAGGAACTGAATAACGAGTGATGCAAAGATCAAGTAATTGATGTAATTATAATCAGGAAGATCGCGAAAGATTTCAGTTCTTGCGTTTGATCGAAAACATTTTCCCAGTGATGTATTGTATATCCATGTTCATATATGACCAAGATTTTTATTCTTGGATCATCGCTCTCATTTTACAAACTTGTTTCGTGTGGTGTCCGCATTCGCGAGAGAATCTATAATTACAATTATAAATATCGCACGATGGCAGAAGCGGTGGCATTAATTAATCAACGAAATTCACAAGTGCGTTCAACTTCCAACTTTATTTGCGTATCGAAGGTAATCAAGGTGATTAATTATTTGCCGGTACGTCGTGAATCCTCCAAGTTTTCGATCTTCTTTTGTGTAAATATTCTGGAGAAATGCTCGACTTGGTCTCTTAATTTTAACGAACTCCTCTGACACGATTATTCAATAAATCCCGCCTCGTTTGCACGAGCAGCCTCCTGATACAACGATGCACTTAATCGACGTGAAAATTTCGAAATTTCTCCCTTTCGAATTGAAATGATCGTCGAAATGAAATGATCGCGCAAGAATCTTGGTCGGCTTCTGCGCTCTGTCAAATCGCTAACAAATCGGACATAATTTCCACATGGGCCGGCGTGTTAATTAGAAAGGGCATTTCCGAGCGTTCGCGGTGACCCCCATGGATACTGCTGAACGCGGCACGGTTAAATTATCCTTCGTCAGTTAGCCACATCCGGACACGACCGGGCAACAATGGCTAATTTATAACATAATGCTATTCGGTATACGAATAGTTGCCGGGCTATTTATTCGCATTAACCGTCATTTCCGTTTCCATCTTGCGCTTTCGAAATATTTATCGCATCTCGTTATGACAAAGCGCAAATTCCTCCGGGCAGCTTTTCACTTGCCAACTTTATTGTGTCTTTCTTCTTTCTCGTCAGATCTGCACGGACAATTTGAGATACCTCGTCGTCTTGCGATCGAGGCTGATGAGATTTCGAAAGGAAACGCTTTTTAAATTATAAATATTGCACGCAAATTAAATTTGCGTTAAAGTTAGATAATCGTGTTTCAATTAAAAAAAAAAAAAAAAATGTCACGACGCATGTACATTTTTTGATCTTGCGCAATGGATAAATTTTCGTTCGAGCACTCGTACGATGGTTGGCGAAGTAAACTAACGTCATCAGTCATCAGTTGATCACACGTGGTTCTTCGAAAGAATCGCGAATTTAATTTCCTGATAGAAAAATAGTTTTCATCTCTGTCCTCTGACACGTGAATCGGCGACTCGATGTGGAAGAGGAAAATTCAATTGTCACAGCATTGTCCTTGCGGAGACTTTCACGTAGGTTCTGTAATCGTTCTGCTGCGAATTAACGTTTATCGAAGCGGAGTCGTTGATGTATGTAGGTCGAGAAAAAACGATGAAAATAACCGACGAAATCTGTCTTGCTTTTCGGGGCGAGCTGTAATCCCGTCGATTTCGTACAATGCTGTAACGTTTTCCACCAGAGTGTAAACTCGGCTGGAGATATTCGGGCCGGCTTTCTCATCAAAATTCCACCTCGTGTCCATCGTAATCGCATTTTCAACGCTTCTACGAATCGACTGAATGTACCGGTGTACACGATGACTTTAACTTGAATCGATCGAAACCTGTGTATCTCTGTTCTATCGCTCTCCCTCTCTCTCTCTCGGTGTTTGTCGTTTCGCGATCCGTCACTGATGAAACGAGCCAACGAATGAGCAAATTCGCGCGCGGAGTTAATTACAAGATTTCTTTCGGTGTTTAAACTCAAAACAGTAGGACACTGGGATTTAAATAATCCGATGGTGCGTTCCAATTTTCATTTTGTTACTCTCGGGATCAGAATGACAGTCTTAATTCGAAGGGAAATTAATTTCCGCAGCGGAATTTTGCTTGTCAGAATGTCATCTGGTCGGAGATAACTAAAGAACCGTCATAGTGAGTTCTTTCTCGTAACTAATTACTTTTGTAAAAACTGTGATTTAGCCAGAAAAGCGAATAAAATTGTTTTTAAAGACAGCGCGCCTTTCGTTTAATATTCGCTACAAGATTTCACGAGTTTGTAGCGGCCTAGGATTCCCCAACTACGAGTTCCGAACACTGACTAGCACAAGCCACAAGTGGCTACGCACCTAGCTTAAGGTCCTGCCGATCTCCGATGTTAATCAAGGTAGAATGCGGAGCACCGCTAAGATGGGTGACCGTCCAGCCTCTAGCACAGGGGTAGTTGCAACAACCAAGCGTCTGGGGTTAAGGAGTCGCTGCCATTAGCCCCACTGATGAGTCTAGGCAGTGACTCAACTGCCGAGTGACTCAACTATCTGAGAGATAGAGTGACGAAACGCAACTTTGGCTTTCTCTCTCTATCTCTCATGACCCCAATTCCATTCGTCCTTCCATCTTACGTTTCCTTCAAGTTTGTAGTGGCCTAGGATTCCCCAACTACGAGTTCCGAACACTGACTAGCACACAAGCTCCAAGTGGCTGCGCGCCTAGCGTCGACGTTCTGCCGATCTCCGATGTTAATCAAGGCCAGAGTGCGGAGCACTACTAAGATGGGCGACCGTCCAACCTCTAGCGGGGGTAGTTACAACAACCAAGCGTCTGGGGTTAAGGAGTCGCTGCCATCAGCCCCACTGATGCTATGAGTCTAGTGACTCTGAGACGAAACACATCCTATAAACGCAAAACTCTCTTTCTTCTCTTTCTCACTATCCCAAGTCCATACGTCCTTCCATCACTCATCACCTCTCAAATCTATCCATCCTCCCATCATGCATCCTGAACCTTTAAACCCTTCAAGTTGATCTTTTGTTTTAAATTAAAACATCCGCATTTCTAGTGCGCGAATGAACGACTTTGCGTGGCAGTGATATTTTATTCTCGATTAACTAAGAAAGTAACGACGATTCGATCATTCGATCATTATTTATAACCATGCCAAAATATATCTACGCAGGGGAGTTCATCCATGTTTCATGGGATCTTGTAAAAAACTTCAAGAATGAAAGACGCGTTAGGAGAAAGTCAGTCATAAATCGCGTGGTTAGAGTGATACACGGCGCAGTCATGGAATAACCGTGATTCTAAAGCACGATGCACAACCGACGGAACACTGTTTAGTTTGGATTTAAATGCCAGAAAGACCATTAACGTAACGTACTGTTAATACACAGCGCGAATATGTAACTGCTAATAAACGAACATGTAACGCGTTAATGCATCCCGCAGAGCAACGCTCTGCCTTAATGGAATAACATTCGGACTCGTTTTCATTATTTGCCATTTGAGTTTCTGTTCAATCATACTTTCTCCTCCGAAGAACGTGCATTTTTTAAATTAGTCTTCGTTGGAACATCTGCAACGTTCGATCGCGTGAAGTCCGTTTCATTTCTCTGCTGCGAAAATAGAGAGGAGCGTCGACCGATTTATTCTTCAACTTCTTGTCTCCTATTATCTCAAATTGTGGTTTCTATATTTGGAAAAGAGAAGCGCGTACCAGTTGTGTGAAACTTACATTCTACATTTAAATTTTAATCCTCAAATTTGAATTTGAAGATTAAAAGTAAGATGTTTTTAGCCATACAAACCTACTTGTTTCTATCAAAACCTTCAGTGCAGTTTATTTATAATACAAATTATAATATCACGTAATGATCATAATGATAAATAGAAATGATATTGATGATCACAATGATTAAATTTCTTCGTCGATTGACAACTTTAACAACAGAAAGATATTTGCACGATACGCAAGTAGTTTTCGATGAAAACTTGGCTCGCACTGATCGACTTTTGAACACCCTCCGTGTATAATGTTTCAACGCTCTTCGTCTGATGTGATAAATTACGGCTAATGCCTAACTAAGAAGATCGAAGAGGAAGTCACAAGGCAAGGCAAGGGGTCAAAGTGAAATCGCGGCGCGTGAATTGGAAATTATAACCGCGATTCTTGTTTCCGTCACGTTCGTACGCTTTCGCCTTTGCTTCCTCTTTCCTTTGATGCATTATGAATTGGAAATTGCATTAGAATATCCTACACATACATATGAGTGCATTAAGGGAACAGGTGGCGATATGGATTCTCTTAGCATATTTCAATAATCGCGATCGGTTTGATTTAGTTGGCGATCGTGGGCCACCGTATGCTGATCAGCCCTGTAATGATTCCGCGTAAAGCAGGAAACCGTAAGATAACAGAGAGAAAGAGAGAGAGAGAGAGAAGTAATCAATTCCTGTCGATCGATCGTTTCGCTCGTAATTACTTTCTACGCTCAGAGATTTCCCGGATTCCTTCCCTTTAACGTAAACTGCGTAATTAATCTTATCTTCTCTCTGGCGACTTATTTACACCCTGTTTTCCGTGGGATAAATTTGTATTCACTTAATTCGCTATATCTTGTTACGCTGATTGCTAACTGCTGTTTAAGCATAGCTAATTATAAAGAGAGAGAAAGAAGTTAATGAAAAATCTTTAGCGAAATAAAAATACTCAGAGACACATACACCACTGGACAAAAGTTTGGATACTTGGTTTGGTGTGTGAAGTACAAAGATCTAATATTCTAATATTAATAGTGATTTTCTTACTCAGAATATTAGTCGTCGTTACATTGTCGTCGCTGTGTTTGTATCATAGCTACAAAGTATGTATCACAGTGCTGTGAATAATTATAGGTTTAAAGAAATTTCTATGGATTTAAAGTTTCATGAATAGAAAGCTAAGCTAATAGTTTATTTTTTTGTTATTCTTCTGAATAAGAGTCATTTTCCGATTTCTCATTGTAGAAAGACTGCTCAGTATCAAAACCTACTTGTTTCAATCAGTTGGGAGTAAAGGCTAATTATAAGAAAAACTGTTCCGACTAGGAATGGAAGACGACTTTTTTGCCATAAAATTTTATCGATACGCAAACATTTGAATCGATACAAAACAAATTACAGGCGCGATCGCTCAGTACCGCCACTTCTACTCGAGATCTACCCCACGCCCCCTCGCGAATCACGTGACCCAAATCAACCAATCGCTAATTTTCGTTGCATCAGCGTTGCACCTGATGATGAAGAGGCTCGATTTTCTGGGTTATCCCCACTAAAATCATTTTCAGTGTACGCAGTGTTTTCATTATACGCATATTTGTATAATGTACATATATTTAAGTATTTTACAAAATATTTGGAAAAACTCTTTGACATCCCTTTGCAAAAAATCATGTGAATACCCCTGTTGATCTTATCAATTATTCACTGCACTATAAATATGAAATATAATATGTGCAGTGTTTCCAAACTTTTGACCGGTATTGTACACATGTACGATATTCACGTTGAGATTCACATTCGCAGTAAAACGAAACATTTCCTCCTCGATCGTTAACAGTAGGACCATCTATTACGTAGCATGACAGAATTCACCGGAACCAGTGCGTAACGACTGATTAATACGTCAAACTTTTGCTTTATCTCGATTCGATCGACGAGACTTCTTCAACATTCGTCCGGTCTCTCCCCTCGGGGGCGAGCTCCCGCCGGCAGAACGACTCCGATTATAGGAGAGACAGGCCCTAACTCTCAATCATCTTCGAAAGTCGCGTGTAATCCGAGGCCGGTGTAAAAGCACGACGGAGATTGGCTGTACGAGCCGTTCTAATGAGATAAGTTCGCTCGTCGTGCCTTACTTTTAATATCCTTTGCTCTCATCCGGCGCCGGTCGCGCAAGAAATTCCACGGATCACCCGCGATTGGTTTGTTAGCTGCCTGCGTGGAATTACGCTTAACGAGGGTGCAGTAAGACGTTCGTACCCACGGATTCAATATTCGCGGTTGTAGTTTTACTCACCCGCGATTGACCGTGATTTGCGAATTGATTTATTACGAAGAAGAGGTGAACTTTTCTCTAAAAAAAAAAAAAAAAAAAATTTATTTCCAATTCAATCTTTGTCTTGATCGATCAAAGTTCGGTTTTCCTACATTTTCGATTGTTTTAAGAACATTACAAGTGAAAGCATTTTCTTTTTAACACACATTTTCTTTAAAACACATTCTTGCGATAATAATGTTCTCAATTAGTCCGTGTGATAAACTGATAAAAATAGTTTGCGCTCCAAACTTCTGAACATTTGCTATTGGAAATATCCTGTATCACGCTCTTGATAGTTTTGTCGAACGAAAATAAGCCTTTGCGTTTTAACGAGCGCCACGCCGTTGACGAAAAACGGTGGCTACTTACAGCGAAATATTTTTTCGAAGTGGGCGGCAGGCTGTGTAGCGCCACGTGTCGCGAAATACCAGCTTAAAAGCGTGCTTTCATTTTTTGATAAATTGCATCGTTAATCGGCTCTAGCCGAGGTTAACTCCAAGCCGCCGGAGGGTTGAAATCTGCTTCGCAGTTTTCCCATCGCTGCCAATTCTTTTTTTTTCTTCCGTTTCTCCGTGTGCGTGTGTATTTTCGCAAATGGGAATTTCGAACGGTTTCGGCTTTTCGCCTCGCTATCATGCCTCCCGCGGTTTTTCCGCATTAAAGGGCTAACGTATCGATGATACAGCTGGTTACAATCGAGCGGATTTTAAGCTGACTCCTTCTTTTATTTTTAGTTTTAGTAACAAGTGGTCTGTTACAAAGAGAACGAGACACTGTTTTTATTTGTTCTCAGCATGTTAAGCGGATTTTTTTTTCAAACCTTCAGTACATTAAATGGGAATAAATCCAAAGAAATAACGATGAGAAATAGTCAGCATTTTAAATTGCCACAACTTTATCAAAAAATCATGTAACAATTTATTTGGTCTCATTTTAAAAAGTAAAGATTCTACTTTGACTGTTGGGCAGTTCATTTTCTGAAAGATGTTTTTGCGTCACGTAGCGGTAGTAAAAGTACCTTTCTTTTGAAAAAGTTCTAAAAATTTAAACGTCTCTAAGGACGTTGGAGGAAATTTTTTTCATAACTAGATCCACTGTGGTCTTCAGGATTTAAATTTTCTCTTTACGAGGATCCCTTAAAATTTACGGCTTTCTTCGAGGTTCGAAGTTCAACAAAATATTGAAATACATCGAAATTTTGTCCTGATAAAGTGTATAAGAATAAGACCACTTGTACCGATTATGACTGAAGCGATCGACATTGTCGCAATAATTAGAAAATCACCTGTCGTTTAACTTTCTTCTCCCGTTCGCGGTTATATTTTTGAGCTATAAGATCCGCCTCATTTTCTCCTTCGCATCGGATCTCGTTTTTGAGACACTGATGAACAACAAATAGCTCTGGATAATCGATATGACGGTGCGTTCTATTACGTATCGTATAACAAGTCAGTGTAACAACAGCTTCAGATTTTCTCCGACATCGCTGCTGATACAGTGAATACGGGGATAATTGAATTCGAAGCAAATTTGCTTGATACGGTCAGCAAAAAAAAAAAAAAAAAAAAAAGAGTTCTCTTTTATTCCGAGTTCCGACAGTTGCACGCGTCCGTCACTTTGTCGCTAACACACAATGTCTCGCGGAAGTATCCACTATCCGCATATTCCTCGACGTGACAGCTATGAGCGTATTACGTATGTTCTACTTGCGCATTTTGAAACTTCAGAAGCACTGTAACGATGCCCCAACTGTCGCGATGATATTGGTGAAATATTTCGAGCGATTTCGAAAATACGTACAACAGAAGTTGCAGAATATGACGATAAATTGAGCGTAAAAGTTTTTCAATTTAACGGTCAATTTATTTATTGCATCAACGAGCCAATGTTCAATATTCTGGATTTTTATGCTATTTGTGGGAAATTCGATGATACAAAGATGCGTGTAACATATAAGAAATATACAAAATATTCGAAGCAGAATATTTAGTAGAAATATATGGAATGTTTAAAGTAGAATGTTTAGCAGAGGAAACGAATTCAGATGTTACTTGTATTTTTAGAAAAATTGAAAAATAAAAATAAAAGTCTGTAATTTACTCAAAATAACTATTTACGCTATATGCGAACTTTGTTAAACATATATTTGCAGCAAATAACTTGTAATTTCCATTTTTAAGCTAGGTTTAAATTCGCGTGTCATTGGTGCTAATGAAATTTTAAAATGCTTCATACAACATGCATGAAAATCCATATAATAAATGTATAAATATTTCTGAGAGCCGTTGCACATGTTCCATTGTTTTTATACGTTTAAGCGCTGTAAAAAGAAGAAGCAGGAGAAAATAACAGGATTGATTTTGACGAACAGATGATCGGCAAGGTTAGCAATCAAATTTTCGAAAATAGCATCATTATGGAACCGAGCGGTGAAAACGTAATTTGCAGCTTGTAAATTGAAGAGAATGACAACGTAATTAAAGTCAGCTCGCCGATCGAAACCTTTCTCACGTAGGATTTCGTTAATGGCTGCACGTTCCGACTGCTCACAGCAGTACCTATTAACGCGTAATTATCGTTACAACACTTTAATAAATTTCGCTGATCTGATACGTATCGCTCTAACCTGATTTTCCTATGGATTGGCAAACGCAATAAATAATCAGCCGAGTGCCCTTTGCCCCCTGGTGTAATTCATCAAAATTAGAAAAAACGTACGTAAATAGCTGAAACGTTAATCACAGCATTGCCGACGATTAGTTAGTTTATTAATTTTCTTGAATGAAAATAATTGATCAGTTCTTTATGTTCAGAGGTAAATCGCTCAAGATATTTTTATTAAAATGATTTTTGACGTACCTCGTAAATATAGCCCGAAGAAAAAGAAATTCTTTAATAATTTAATAAACGCACGAGTCGTAAAATCTACGAATCTTTTTGTACATTTCTCTACAAAAAATTGTATTATTGAAATAAAATATGTGCCAGTCAATAGATGATCTTCCAGTTTTGATAATGTAACATTAAAAAAATTAATAAGGGCTGATATAAGACAATTTCTATATTGTACTACGTTTGAAGTGTCTCGCGCTGTCTTCCAGCAATTCACAAATGTTCATTTTATATGTTTTTTCGTGGAGTATTCGCGATGAAATATTTTTGGCATATCGAATCGATAAAAGTTACTTTTGAGTAGGTATCACGGGGTAACGAAGGACTAAAAAGTTTATTCTTTTTCGATTTTCCATACGTGTCAATATCGAAATACGCGCGAATACCCGCAGTGTAGCAGATTGTTATCGCTGCAACCTTTTCGTCGCAATTACTTCAATTTTCTTTATTTGTAATTTAGTTTAATCCTTCGTAAAAATGACGATCGGTATATCGCGTGATGCTCTCATATTCAGAGGTCGTTCGAAATGTTTCAAACAATAAATTCACATTGCCAAATACGACCTCTTAAATTTCGTTTATCCTGCTTCTTTATGAAAAACGTAAACAATTTGCTTTCGTTGTTAAAGAAAAGATACAACATAACATGTTCGTGTTTTTAATAGACACCGTCGTTTTACGAATGCTTAATAAATACACTAATAATATTACTCACTAGATGGCTCAGTTATTCAGAGTTTAATCGCATAATTTAGTTACGGTACATGTCAGCACATAATTTGGCGAGCTGATGGCTCTCCCAAAATCTCCTATCCGAGTAGACATTTCTGCGCTAGAAAATTCCATCCGCAAAGAAGAATATAAAAGATAAAAAAGATATAACGAGAAAAATGCGAATATACGTATAATACGACATAAATATAAAAACACATTTCACTGCACGATGATTTTAATTACACGACGATTGTTCTAAAAACGTTCAAACAGATTCCTGGCCAATAATGTTTGATTTATCAAAGATGTCTTAACACGTTTCCAGTCGTAAAAATACTAACTGCCAACTGACACCATTGAATATCGGGATTTATCGAAATTTGAGTTTTACATTGTTTAACTTTGGAATTTTTGTTTGATTTAATTTTAGCATTGATCTTTATTTCTACAAAGTCGAATTAAACACCTTGAATTTTTATAATAAAATACAAATTACTATATAGTTGTCTATGACGCACCGGTATCACTCGACGGTTAATACGAAATAAAATTCCTTGCGAAGTCTACATTTTTCATTCGTTATTACTTGCTCGATGAGATCGCGCCTCTTGATGTTTAATCGATTTTTTTTTTTTAGCAAGCGCTTGAAACACAGCCGAAAATATTTGAAAATGATTCTGTAGCTGGCAGCTAGTGTTCAGCCTTCACTCGCACGGCAATCATCACCCCCTCTTTCATATAAAATTTTCAATGAGGCGAATCATTGTTGCGAGTACTTGAAATTGTTTTGCAAAAACTTTTGTCCCGGTTCGGGATCGAAAATCGTACGAGTATAGCAGACTGAAAAATTGTCGAGTGCTCTTGTTTTGTAATAATTTTTACGGTAGTAATGACGCCGTTAAACACTGTCGAAATGATTGTGTCGAGTTGCTTACTTTCAATAGCTTTCGATAATTTGAACTTGACGAGTTCTGCAACAACACCTTTTAATTAGTACATTATTCATTAAGCACCAGGCAGTAATGTACGATAATTTTATGAAAATTTCCTCAAATTCTTTGTATAATTTGCGACGAAAATGAGTAAATGTTCGGCTACAGAGTTTCAAGAAATGAAGATTACTCTTTTTGCCATAAAATTTTATCGATGTGCAAAACGAATTACAGGCGCGATCGCTCAGTACCAGACAACGCCACTACCCCACGCCCCCTCGCGAGTCACGTGACCCAAATCAACCAATCGCTAATTTTCGTTGCATCAGCGTTGCACTCGAAGAGGCCCGATTATCCTCGCTAAAATCACTTTTAGTGATAAAAAAGAAAAAGCACCGAGAGAAATGAACAGACTATTTTCTTTCGCAACGCGTATGAATCCACACTCGCACTTGCATTAAAAAAAACTGTTATTTAATCGACTCGCAGGATTGAAAGGAGTAACATCGCGTATTGGAGCGCGACGAAAGCGCAAAGTCCTGTTGGGCTATCTTCCGAAATTGGTATCGATAGCGCCGGTTTCAGCTTTGAAACTTGCGCTTTCACGGTGTTGGGAAAATTCTACGCGGATTACGTATTCGCGCGAGCCGAGCCGAGGCTCTCGCCCTAAAAGAGACCCAGATCCAAAGCAAATGAGAACGCATGGGGTTCTCTTCTTCCCTCTCTCTCTCTCTCTGTCTCTCTCTCTCTTTTTTCATCTTTCACTTTGTTTTCTCGTGCCTCTCTTTTTGGTTAATATTCAATGTACGATCGGAAACACGCACGCACAGCCGTGCACGCGCTTCATTTCCTTGCTGGGAAATTACGTTTCGAAAATCCATTTTCAATCCTTCATACGTCCGCCGCGCCGCCTCTTTCTAACGCGCGCGTACACGCTCGTTCTCACGCGCACGAGTTGCAAGCTAGCGTGGCACACGCCGCCACGAATATCTATGCTCTTACGCGCGGATACGTGCGCTGCCTCGCGATGAATTACCCCGGGTCTATTGTTCCTTTCTTCTCCGCGATCCGATAAGAGACGGACCTGCTTCCAGCATGCCGGATAGTGCATCTCGTCTGTTTTTCTTTTTCACAGGATTAAATGTAAAAGCAACGCTCGTGATTTTAGAGTTTCTATTAGGTTGGCGAACACGAAACGTCGTATTTCCAGCCGAAACTTTTCCTCCAGTTTTTCTTTACAATATCGCGCGTTTCATCCACCAAGTACCAAGCGGTAATTTGTCACAACATATCGTAAACACCTCAATTTTGTTAACGATGTTTCTGAGAATTACAGGCTCTAGACGGAGGACACAGCGAGGAATCCTTTCGTAACGTCAACTGTTTGAAATGTTTCATTAATGGCTTGATCAAAATAATTTCGTTCTTGTTTCATGAGAATTGTCAAGTCCAGAATTCAAAAGTTCCTTCAATTATTACAGAAATAAACAGTCGTGTTCAATTTATCGCAGATAATGAATTTTAATGGCCGACGAAAAGGTTCTGATATCTTGCAAGTTTGACGTTGAATGCATAACAAATTTATGTTAATAAAATCTTGATAAAATCGCCAGACTGTAAGATAAAATTAAACGCATGGTATTTGGATTCGTCAAATTCAAATAATCTAATACCAACCCAATGTAAAGATAGAGGGCAGGCATCTTCTCAAAGTCGGAACTGGATAGTGCTTCTCGCGAACAGTGTCAGATATAAAAGCAGTGATAAAGTGTTAAACTCGTGGCTTTGGAAGGAACGCGAGTTGCCTTCGGCCCGAGGTGCAAACTAAAAATCGTCCGGCGTGTATCACGGAAGAAAAATTGAAGAAACCAGTCAGATTATAAAGCTGTAAATCTGTCCCGGTGGCGATGGGATGCCGCGTTTAGAATAAAATGCACGTTGTCGCCGCCCGGGGCGAAATGGCTCGTACAAGCTTTCTCGAGCCGGTATTTTTTCGCGCGAGCGAGAAAAGGACGCGCAAGCCATTCCCCGAGCGTGACGGAAGAAGAATCCTCTCACCGTACGAGTGTCCCGCTGTACGCGAACGCGTTCAATTGAATCCCCGCGAAGGCACACGCCTCATTTCACGCGTCCCGAGATTATGGCGGGAGGCGAATGACCGAGACATTCTTGTTATTTTAGTGGCGGGGCAAGTATGGGTACTACAGCACGCCTGGCCTAGGTAGAGGAGGCCCTTTCGTTCAAAGTTTGAGGCCACTTCAGCCGGCCGACTCACAAATTGGACTCGCAGTTTGGTTAAAGTATAATTGGCATTCGTTTCTGATAACGAAGCAACGCCGTCGTCGCCGCTCCACGTAGGTGCAGAAATTTCGGCCTTTCGTCTTCCCACGTAGGAACACGTCGTTAGACCGCGGCGAGAGAGGGAGTTTGTATTTTGCGGAAGTGAAAAAATCGGAGCCTGCACGACTGACCATTTGTTAAGTCAATTGCAATTTGTCCCAACTCTAATGCCTGTTATTTTCTGTCGATACTAATCGATCGCACGTTTGCGTCGTAAATGTCCGATCCGTTGGTCTGCCAAGCGAGTGTAAATGGTTGGTGCATTTTCGCCCGATGCACTTTGCTCTTAAAAAGCGGATTTTTCCATCAGACACCGGATTTCGCGGAGGAGTAGCCGCGTCGGATGTCTCGCGTGTGTCCTGCCTCGCATTTGTATGTATCTCAGAGGGCTCGATATGTTCTCTACAAAAGCGGGCGAAGGGTAGTATCCTTTTGAGAATTCACAGAGTGTATGGAAGGCAGAGATGGTGCCGTAGCAGAGAGAGAAATAGACGGAAACGCAATTGTGTGGCATATACAGTTCTCTTTGGCATTTTTTACACAGACCGGCGGCTTTCGAATAAATTGACATCTGCCAATTTTCCGTTCGCTTATTCATAAAAATTAAATTGCTCCTTGCGTTTCATCGCATCCGACGAAATTACGTTTCTCTGTGTTTGCGTGTTTCTCCGGTTGGCAGCGTGCTCTGTGAAAATTTTTTATTTTCTCCAACCGTCTCGCAGCGGATATTGGGTCGATTTGGATTTGTAAAAAGTTGCCGTTCGTGTTATCGAAAATGAACTTTTCGATCGAATACTCTTGTTTTCTGCTGGTATTGTTGCCTGTAGCCGTGCAAGGACGTATGATTTTCATTCGCTTCTGTTCGCTTTTGTTCGTTGCAATCCACGTGGCGCGAGTTTCGCGAATTCTATGAACATTGCAAGCGTGTTTAGAACGTTTATTACGTTCGTCTCTGTTTCATCGTTCCAAAGAGGCGGAAGATCGGAGAGCAATGTTTGACCGTTTATACAGCGAGTATCCATGCGCGTCCGCATCTTGAAAATTTTACTTTGTATACTTTTCGCCTCCCTGTTTTATCTCGCCATTTGCGAGAGACATCGAACGATGTTAATTTCCACATTCAAGCGAACAGGTACTTTTTCAAACGTAACCTCGCGTATTAACTTCCCGCACCAAGTTACGAACCGTGAAAGACATTAACCGTTTGGCGGCAGAGTGATCGACGATAAACGTAGTCGAGAGAGAAATGAAAAGCAGATTATCGAGTATCTGTTAACCGAGAGAGACAGAGCAAGATAGAGAGAGAGAGAGAGAGTCTATTCGTACGTATGTGCGACGTTGGAAAGTTGCGGCGCGTCGTTACAAAAGTTGGAGAAAAGCGGCAGATTCGCGGAAGCGGAGAGAAGGAAAGGCCGAGGGTATACCGGAGGCGTGTTCGAGGCATGTTGCTGTCGGGAGTCATCTCGATGGGGATCGGGGGCCCTGCGCCTGACTGTTTCATATTTAAAGTATATTTTCGTCGATGGTACATTTATTGACGTGGCCGAGGATACGGCCGCTGGTACGTGCCGTGACAATATATCCCCGGTACCGAGGAAGGAAGCATCATTTCCGGTGACTTCTCCGATGAAGAAACCTGCCAGTCAGAGCCAGCCCGAGCCCAGCCCCCACGGTCTGCTTCGGCTTACGGCTTACTTACGGCTTGCTTCATGCCTCTCTACACCTGGTTGGATGTGTATAGGCATCGAATACCGACAGACCGCTTCCCTCTTCCTTTTTCCACCTTCTTGAAATCTTCTGCCCGCTTTCTATGAAAGTTCCGACGTGATCGATCGTGCCACTTCTTCCTCCTCTTCCTCCTTCTTCCGCTTCTTCTTTCTTATCATCTCCCGTCTTCCCTTGCCCCCCACCTTCTCGTTCACTCGCCGCTTCTTCCGCTTCCCAGGAGGACCCTTTCAATCGCGGGCCGAGTAACATTCGAGTGACGTTACGCCGCCACCGGCCCGCGGATTTGGGTTACGATTCAATTACGAGCCCTCGGAGAAAGCCAGTCGGCTCCCAAGCCGACAGCATTCTTAAATACATGCACACACAGCCTATAATCCCGTGGAAGCTCTGATTATCTGACTCTTCTGTATCGTAAGTTATAACGGTATAATAATAACGTTCCACGTTCGTGGTCCAGCGTCCGTTGTATCGCGTTACGCGGCCACGTTAAAAGCCAGCCGATTATTATATCGCGAACGTTCGGGCAATCGCTGCCCCCGCGTGGCTGGTCGCGAGACTCGTGATTTTGAGCAAACATTTGCCGTTGGCCGCATCGTCGAGCTACGCGCGCAGTCCGCACACAACCGCACGCTCGTTCGTACACGTGTACACGTAGACGTGCGGTGCGGGACGAGAGCCCCGGAGAGAAGCTTTCCGCGGCAAGAGTTCGGCCGCGCAATCCGCAGCCGGAATACTAACTCACCTAATACAATCAATTATTTTCCGCGGAACATTCTCTCCTTCTGTTTTACTTCCAGGCAACGGCGGTGGCATTGCCGACCCTCCTTCGTCCCTTTTCAACCTCAGCCGCGACCTCGTTTCCGCCACCTAACCCTCGAATCTCTTTTGCGCGCGCGCGCGCGCGCGCGTGTATGTGTGTGTGTGGTCACCGACGTACGTACATGCATCCAGAGGTCGGCACGTACGTACGTTGTCCGTGAATACCACGCTTACAGATATGTACTCATCCTTGCAACGAGCATTATACCGAGAGTTGGCGAATGTGTATACATATAGGTATGAGTTCACGATGGAAATTACGCTCGGTATTGGTGAACGTCCGTACGGACTCGCACGGACATTGTGTTCAGCTGTTACTGTGTGCGCGTGCACGTGCAGTCCACGTACATTACGGGGCCGACACTCGTAACGGACCGTTTGGGATGGGGGATTGCCCAAGTCGTGGCGTTTAATGAATTTTCTTTCGAAAACCGGCAGTTTCCCGCGAAGGCGTCGAACAGTTTCAATGAGATCGCGCGGTTGAATCGATTGCAAAACGGATGGCACGTGTGAGTGGTCGCCGCAGGAACCAAGTGGAATAGGAACGTCCGCAGTCGGACGCACACACTGCACGGTACGTGTCGCAAGTCCGAGTGCGCTTCCCTCTACGCGTCGCTGAATGAAATTAATCGTTAGACTGCCGATTTTTCTTCTCTTTGCGCGTTTGTAAGAAAACGTAAAAGTACGGAAATACGGATAAATGCGTGAGATATCCAAAGTGGACGGATTTTTACGATAGTTACAATTTGCGCCTTTCACGAATAATTTGAATGCGATTTTATTTTTATTAAGTATTTCCCACGTATTTGCTAAGACAAACCAGAAGAAATTCGATTTAATTTAAGATCGTAGATTTATTGTTCCTCTTCTTAAAGTTTCAATAAAATCGGGTACAGAGAGTTTTCAAGATCAGAGTCAGAAAGTTACAGTTATTTCACGACTAAATGAAAATAATTCCTGCACCAAGTGCAGAAAAAAGTCATGGAAATTTTTCGATACGTCAGTCGAATCGACGGGACGAGAGTACCAAGCTCGTATTAGGGTGTCCCATAAGTTTCTCCCCTTTTTTTGATGCGAAATGAATACACGATATTTTTTGTTTAAGATGGATTTATTACGTTATATATGAACTATTCTGTTCTATAACCTTCATCCATCTCTCAGGAAGCCTCATTATACCCTCTTTCCAAAATTGTTTAAGTTTACTCTTGTAAAATATTCATCTAGGTGCGTTTTTATTTCGCTTATGGATTTGAAAGATTTACCACGGAGAGAATTTTTTAAGGAGAGGAACAAGTAGTAATCGGATGGAGCAAGGTCTGGGGAGTATGGAGGATGAGGTAGAACGTCCCAATCAAACTGTAAAAATTTTTGCCTTACGGCTAACGCAACACGCGGTCTTGCATTGTCGTGATGGAAAACGACGCCTCCTCGGTTCGCCAATTCTGGCCGTTTTTCTGCTACTGGCTGCTTTCAATTGATCCAGTTGATTGCAATATTTGTCAGCATTGATCGTATCATCTTGGGGAAGGAGCTACACCTTTCCAGTCCCACCAAATGCACAGAAGAACCTTCTTAGGATCAAGTCCAGGCTTCGCAACGGTTGAAGGTCTATTTTCCTTGGACCAAGTGCGTTTTCGATGCACATTTTGGTATAAAATCCAAGTCTCGTCTCCAGTGACAAGCCTCTTTAAGAAAGGATCCCTTTCATGTCGCTGGAGAAGCAAATCGCACGTAGAGACGCGGTTCATAAGGCCGGTCTCCGTCAATAAATCTCCGTGTGGAACCAAAACTTCATATCGATGCTTATGTACCGTTGTTTTGGGGATATTAGTGGCATTCACTATCTCACGCACACTATATCGTGGATTGTCAGTGAGCACAGTCTTGATAATGTCCGTATGAGTGGTTGCTGGGCGGCCGCTGCGATCTTCAGCTTTCAACTCGAAATTGCCAGCTCTAAATTTCTTAAACCAATTGCCGACGGTCCTAATAGGGGTAGTACCACTCCCGTAAACGGTGAAAATCTCGCCTG
>KQ435794.1:10856724-10873098 GCA_001276565.1 Melipona quadrifasciata | reverse complement strand
GTAGTGTACTACGAGCTCCTTCCTCAAGATGATACGATCAATGCTGACAAATATTGCAATCAACTGGATCGATTGAAAGCAGCCAGTAGCAGAAAAACGGCTAGAATTGGCGAACCGACGAGGCGACAACGCAAGACCGCATGTTGCGTTAGTCGTAAGGCAAAAATTATTACAGTTTTGATTGGGACGTTCTACCTCATCCTCCATACTCTCCAGACCTTGCTCCATCCGATTACTACTTGTTCCTCTCCTTAAAAAATTCTCTCCGTGGTAAATCTTTCAAATCCATAAGCGAAATAAAAACGCACCTAGATGAATATTTTACAAGTAAACTTAAACAATTTTGGAAAGAGGGCATAATGAGGCTTCCTGAGAGATGGAAGAAGGTTATAGAACAGAACGGTTCATGTATAACATAATAAATCCATCTTAAACAAAAAATATCGTGTAGTCATTTCGCATCAAAAAAAGGGAAGAGACTTATGGGACACCCTAATATTTTTACTAATTTACTGTTATATTTCTAAATATTGCTGAATTATTTAGTACTAGTGCTACTCTATTTTCGACTAAACGCAAATATTTAAGAGTGTTGAAACTTTTGTTTCGCGTTCGATCCGAAGCTTTTTAAAGTATTTAATTATTTAAATTATTCAACAATAGATACCGTTATAACACTATTATTTCTAATTCGCCAAAAGTAGTAAATTCTTTCTCTGTAGAAACATATTCGCGAGGAATATGCAACGTTGCGTATACAGTGTGAAACAAGCATATCCAGACGGCGGAACATGCGAATTTTCACAAGCAAAATATGCACGAACGATGTAAAATCACAGTTTAAAAGTATCACCGACAGAAGTTTGCGGTAGTTCCCGCGCTCTATTTCACGCGAGAAAACTCGCCGACGATTTTTCACGAAAATGAAATGTCATACGAAATGAGCGCGCGGTACATCCGCAACTTGCTTTTGATAAAGGACGAGCACTATTACACTAATGGCGGTGCAGTCACGTTCTATGCGATTCCGTATCAACTGTAAATATTTGTCTTGACTCTTCTGTTGCGTGCCTTTGTATTTCTTTCTAGCCAGCGACGTCGAGGTTTAGGCACCATTTATTTTCAATTTCACCGCTTTCGAAATTCACGGCGAAGGTTGGCATTTGCCCTTACGAGTTTCATTTCACTTAACACACCGGGTATTTCGTTTAATCGAAACTGTGTCTGTATGCGTACATCGAATAGAGACTGAATTGTTATTTATTCATTCGTCTACCCGATTCGACGGAACTAGCTTGCCGCGACGCGAAAAATTTCAAATTTCTATTTTTTTTTTTGTTTATTAAAGATATATACGGAGGAATCTCTTTCGCGTATAATCGAAAATCAACAACGCTCGGTGCAGTATCATGAAACTGGAGCGAGACAAAAGTCACATGGATAGATGCTAAAGCGTCTTTTGCTGTTCTAACAGTCAGCGATCTGATTGTTAATGACAATGACTAATCGAAATGGACTGGTAATCAATGTGAAAGGCTTAGGTTAAGTTTAGGTTAGGTCTAGGTTAGGTTTTTGTAATTGATGTGAAAAAGTATAACACAAATGGGGAACTAGCATCGTTTTACGCAATTTAAGCATCAACAGACATTTGAGAATCATTAAAATGATCGAGTACACCCTAATATTTGCCAACTCTGATTGTGGTCAATCGAGAAACCAATGTTTGATAGCAGTGCAAATTTTACATATATACATCTAGATAGAGAAAAGTTTTTTCTAGTAAGACATCTAAATTTTCGTAATAAATTGAATATGATCTATGTCGGAGTTTGTTTGACATTAACATAACGTTAAAATGAATTCTGCTCGTCTCTTGACTTTTCAGTGACGTTTATCCCTTCAGATATCTTTCTTCCTTTGCAATGGAATGTACAGAGATTGAAAAATTATATTGAGACTGTTGATACCAAATATTTAAAAATCGTGCACACACAGAGTCGTTCAAGAAAATATTCATTTGTAGAAACTTTTTGTACATATATTAAACATATTGGAATTTCATTAGTATTGGTCATTAACGTAGGCAGAGTTCTGAATGAAATCTGAAAATATAAGACATCATTATTCCTCAATACCAATGCTATATAGGGCTACTCATACTGCACAAACATCTTGTAACTTCCACGTACATTATCAGATTAATTAATTGTGCTAGAATATTAACGAAAAATTTCAAGATATTTTGTGTAACGCTTAATATGTATAAAAATTCTGACAAGTTTAAACAAATTTAAGATTTCTTGAGCCACCTTAATAGTAGGTATTGAAGCATAATGTTCGCATTAATCCCACACTAAGTAACACTGAGTTGATAATCCTATGAAAATACAAATTGAAACAAAATTCCACGAAACCAAGATAAACGCTGTTCCAACTAAACAACACAGCCTGCTGTCGATATCCGCGCAACGAGGCATCGTCGTTTGGTTTTCCGCGAAAACATAAATTACGACAAAAATAATTCGAAGAATTCCATTGTACGAGATTAGCGCTGTTCCAGGACAAAAACGTGAAAAAAGCAAAACAGGCTATTGACATCCGCGCAACGAAATCTCGCTTCCTATCAACAAAGAGTCTCGCCTCGCCGCTTATCAGAACGAGCAAGGCAGGCAGTAAGAATTCGCGTTTCGACCAGTCCGATGCTTAGGGGGGTTGCGTCGCGTCCGCGTAACAGCAGCGTCCCGTCAGCCGAGTCACGAGCGAAACCAGCCAGCAGCGTATTTTCCGCTGGAAGATCGAAATTAGCCGCGTTCTTGGCGGTTTCCTTTTCCGCCGGCTGTGCAGCAGCACGTTGCTCGCACGTTGAGCCGGCGCGGCGTGTGCGCGCGTGTGAAACGTACCGCGAAAACCGACGGCGGCGCGAGGGTGAAACAGAGAGACAGGGTGAGAGACAGAAGGGGAAAGGGATAACCGCGGAGGTGCGGGCGATGCTTCGGAGTCGGGTACGGGTCGGGACTAAGAAAAGTCGAAAATCTTAATTCGGGGGCGGTGCCGCCCCCGCGATACGATGGGCGGCGACTCCTATGCGGCGATTGGCTTGCCTCGCCAAAGGGTGAGAGATCTCCTACGGGGGTGGAGGAGATATGCGCCGTGACGCCGGGACGTCGGCGTGTGCACGTCTGGCGGAACCGCGGCTGTCCCCTCTGTGCCCGTGGACGCCAGTCGACGCCGGGCGTTCCGTGCGTGCAGTCGTGGGAACTGTCGTCGTCGTTCGACGATCGCGCGAACGTGCCTTCCAATCGTTCTCCGCACCTTTGGTTGATCGAGGGGATCGTCCTCGGTCGATCGACCGTCGCGCCGCGTTCGTTCCAACGTCCGAGCTCGTGAACGTAATTCCTTCGTTTCGCAAAGCGAATTTGCAAGAGCCGCTTCAGCTGGCGGTGAACAGGAGTGGGCTCGATCGGAGGGAAGTTCGATCGATAGCGCGCTCGAGTCGCGATCTTCCTCGCCGCCGCGTGGACAGTGACTGACGTTAGGATGCGATGCAGAGACGTGATCTTTTACAAAATCTTGACTTAAGCCGTGTCGTCGAGCGAAAGTGTGGCGTTCCATCGCGGTGTGGGACGTCGTGAGCGATCGGCCTCTGATCCGTTTCGATGGAAGGTCGTCCGGATGGGCCATCTGGAGAACGTTTCCGGCGGATGCTGATCTCCTCACCGGTTCTCACCGAGAAATCGCTTTCTGTTCGGAGCGGTCGTGCGTGCGCGGACGAACGCCGGTGTGGAGAGCAGGACGACCTTGAAAGTTCTTATCAACTGTCGGAGGAGGCGAGGGACTCTGTTGGTGTGTCAGTTCGTTGCGGATGCGGATCGTACGCGGATCGTGCTTGTGTCACCGGGTTCGCCAAGTTGCAGCGGAAAGTATCGGTGCTTGTTAGAGGGAGCAAGGAAGCCGTTTCCAACGTCGTGCCCAGGATGGCCGCTATCTTCGTCGTCGTCTGCCTCCTGCTGCTGGACACTCGGCCAACGTTTGCTGCCAACAATGGTGAGCGAATTTCCTTCGTTTTCCTTTCTCTTTGACTGATTCGAAATGTCTTTTTTTGACGATTTGCACGCACAGGCAATCGTGTTCGATCTTTTCTTAGACAAGTGATCCATTGAAACTGTCGTAACTCGTTATCTTTCTATTATGCAGCGGCTATGCAAATATTTGCACATTTGAAAGTGTTCCAATAAAATGCGTTTTATCAGATTCTGCACTTTGTATCAAACTTTATAATTCACGCGTCCACAATTCGCAACCGGCGGTTCAAATTTCCAAAAGCGCGCGATAGACAGCATTAGTCAGATTCTCTCTCTCTCGACGAAATCAATTTTCCGGCGCGGTGCCGTTGAATCCGGCAGAGAGACGCGGATTTCCATTGACAACGTTCTCCAAATGAGCGAACAGTGTCGTCGTACCTTTGTTCCAAGATTGCAGTGCAATCGCTTTCGTACGCCCCGGACTGGGTTGTATTATTGTTGCATATTTCAACTATAGGCGACGTGTGGCAGCCGCTGGCTGGGTCATCGTTGCTCTCGCAGATCGTTGCTGTCCGATCGGAGTTTACCTATATCGTAAACTTCATCACGAACGGCCCGCCGTACGTTCCGTCTCTCCCGACCCAATTCGCGGCGCGATCCGTCTATTTGAACGACGATTTGAACGCGCACGGTTCGATCAGCGCGTAATCTCGGATTTCATTTTGACTACGTTAAATCAGGAAGCCGACAGGGGCGTAAAGTGTTGCCGGAAATTATAGCGGGTCCAAATGGAACGCGTCGGTGGGCGTGGGCGTTTCATCGGTGGGAAGTAAATATCTCGCGATGTATCGATGCCGATAAAAACAAAGTGGCTCCCATCCCCGCTAATCAGCTCTTTCTTTTTTGTTTCCTCCTCCCTCCCCCTGCCCCTTTACCGCGAAAATCGAACTGGAATTCGACGAACGCGCGCGCCCCGCAAAATTTCCATCGGCGGATATTAGTTGAATCGTGATTTTCGGGTGAAACAATACCGACGCTTCTAAAATTTGTTTGTTTCCGAATAATTCCTTTGAAGTTCGTTTGGTAACGGATCTATCTTTCGTCGATTCGCAGATTTTTGTACCGTTTGGTGGTTGAAGAAGCATTTCGGGTCAGTCAAGTTGTTATATTATTGTATAGTGCGTCAAATTATTATAATGTATCATATAACGCAGATCAGTTTAATTGTTAACAATCAACGTTGCAGTATGTCGAAGTTCTTTTTAATCAACCTATATTTATATTTTAATTCTATGGTTTAATATCTCTCGGAGCCACGAGAAGAAATTTCAAGGATTAAATTACAATTTTTTCAAGATTGAATCCTTCGTATTATAGAAAGTGAAAAACGCAAAGACTCTATTTTCCCCTCCGTATCTCAAAGTGAATAATTTTTAAGAATAACTTGGCCTCCTAAACGGGAGAGAGTAGAACTCGCGGTCCACAGCGACGTAGATACACGTAGATACACGTTGTAAATAATAAAACAGCAATCGGGAAAGCGGCTCGGGAAAACTCACTGTCAAAAATCGTTTACATCGTATAAATTCGAATTTTTACGAGAAACACGCTCGCGCGCACAAAAAAAAAAAAGAAAAACTACAATCAAAGAATCTTGTTTTACCTGTTAGGATCCATCCACGCGAGAATAAACTCATCGAGCCAATTCACGCGCGACTTCCGTGTAAATCATGCATTCGTAGCTTCACGTATCTGCATCACGTATGACTTTCAGCGGCCGGAGGGTCATGACGAATGACGCTATAAAAGTACACAGTCACGTATTAACGACGGCTGTCCTTCGCGCGACCGAATATCGCCTCTTGTAAATATGTAATCAAACGTTGAGCGTCGGAGAATAGAGCAGGAGAGAAAAAGAGAGAGAGAGAGAGAGAGAGAGAGAGAGAGAGAAACGCACCGAGCTAAGCTTGAATATTTGAACGGACCTTAATGACACGTGCAGCGCATGCCGCGTGCCGCGTGCTCTCGTAGAAATAACTCAGCCGCGCGAGAGAAGCGACGAGCGCGTAAGCTAGATTTACGCGGACTCGCTCTCCTTTCGAATCTCCCGAAAGTTTCTCACGAAATTTTTCTCAAAACCGTCCGCGAAACGCGGCCTCTCGCCGCCGAATGGTTTCGGGGCCTGTCGCCTAAACACTCAAAGAGTATCACCCCTCCGGTGGTAATTCAATTCTGGCCATTTTCGCGCGTTAAATTCACCCCGCGAACTGCGAAACAATCTCTGGCCGAGAGTCCTTTGTCCGCGGGACGTGTCGAGCAGAGCTGCTCCTTTGTACTCTCCGTTGCGCGGATAGTTCAGCAAGCAGCGACGGTCATGGTTGTTTCCTCGTGGCCTCCTGGTCGCCCTGTCGCAAAAAGCTCGTTTCGGTTCTAATACCGAGGCCGGTGAAATTACACTTCAATGGCGAAATTGCGGCCGGGAATGAGCTACTAGATCACCGCGCGTCCCTATGCATAATTCATAAGCGAGGCGTCACGGCGAAACCGCCGGCGATAAATATTTTTTGAAGGCGAAACGTGACGTAAAAGTGCATGCAAATGAATTGGCCCTAATGCAACCGTGGCGCGGTACACTCGCACGCTGCATTAGGGCAATTTTCTTTCGCGTCCTCGGCTGACCGGCTCTTATCGGTGTCTCGCGCGTTCAACTTTCGGCAATTAACATTTTTCGCGGTCGCGAGTGGGAACGAATAAATTCCGTGGTAATATAGCGCGGCCGTCAGCGACACGGTGCCTCTCGTCGTTCGAATCCGCCTTCTATTTGCCCCCCTCGCTGTCTTTCCCTCCCATCCTCCTCCCCACCGCGCCGTTTCACTTTTCGTCGTTTACCCCGTCGTCTCGTCGTCTCGTTTTCTTTGTTTTCCCGTTTGTTTTCTGCCGCGCGCTTTGCCCCTCCGATTCGCCTTCTCATTGCCGGCATTTCCGTATTCGCGGCACGATGATTTACCGACCGCCGCGGCAAAGAGAGAACCGGCGTGGTAATTCTCACGTTTGCCCGTTCCGCGCGCGTTATTCATACGCTGTCGAGCAATTCGCGATATGTTTCGTTTTCGCGACTATTTTATTACCGGCGCTGCGCCGAGTCGAGGGGATTAACGAGAGTTACCGAAAGCGGTGTTTCTCCTTCTGCGTTTCACTAGCTTCGCTCGAATTACCCTGATTCGAATCTTGCGTCTCACGCCACCACTGGCGAAACTGCTTTTCGATCGATCGTGAGTATCGAAAAACTTGTAAAATTCACCGAGACGCGTTCGTGACTCGAATTGAAATTGCTGATTTTATTTTATATTCCCCAAGCAAATACGACAGTATTTTATTAACTGAAATTAATTCAACGAGCGTTGTGTCGTAGTTGGCCTAATAAATCGCTTTATTAATTTTCTCAAGTACATCTAATTAACATTAACGTTGTTTCTTTATCAATAGACTAAAATATCTATAATTGAAACTGAATTTTCTGAATGAAAATGAAATTTTAATCATTCTTTTCACAGTTCACCAAATTGAAATAAATAAAATAAAAGTAAAATAAAATAAAATAAAATAAAAATAAAATAAAAATAAAATAAAAATAAAATAAAATAAAATAAATAAATAACATTGAAACTTGGATTTCTCGACGAAGTTCCGTTACGACGTTTGTTCGCGAAAGTTCCACCTTTTTTGCCACCGACCTCCTCTACCTGGGTAACGGCGTAGGGAACCTTCGCGAACGTGTTGCGTCATCCACAAAAAACCAAGCGTAACGGCTTTTTTGGATCGAAAATAGAAACGAAGGACTGGGCATAACTGTCTTCCTGCCCATATATGGGAGACATTTACCCCAGCCTTCGTCCACCCACGTGACCACCCTAGGGTGGAGGGACCGAGATGATATATAGGCCTTCGGTCCCGGAAAGAAAGTCGTCTTAAGAAAGCGTCTGAGTCAACAGGTGTCGAGAAAAGGAAGTAATTCGCACCTTATTAATACGCGAGTCTGAGCGAGGATTTCCATAATATACAAGCAAATACGATAACCTCTACAAAGCTAATAACGAGGGCTAACACCCCACTCATACTAGCGTGCAAAAACAATAAAATTATACAGTCCACTCAATCATTTAACAATCAAGATCTCGTCACGTATCCGGGCGCGCTAACAACGTTCCTTTTTTCACGCGTTTACTTGTTCGATGCGGTCGGAAATTTTTGAAAAAAATCGAAAACGAATACCTCGGTGATACCTCGTTACTTCATTTTTATCCGTGAATACATATATCAAAGCTACATCCCCCGGACATCGTGGTTATTCGATGGCCGGTGAATCCAAGAGACTTTAGCGAAATAATGCGCATATATCGAGCAGCGTTTCGTACCGTCGACGTTTTCTGAATGCAATCGTTTTACGACCGTTTCACTGGCCATATTGCCGGTTTTTCAAAGTCGAAAGCACGGAAGCGCCATTATCATGCACTCGCTGACCGCCGATCGAATGCGTATTTTATGCGGTGATTATTCAATTCCCATGCTCTCCCTCGTACTCGCTACTACCTACGGAGCACTTTGAATCGCTTGTATCAAATTAGAAATCGCGGTTTCGAACGTGTACTGAAATAAACGTGGCACGTGTGTTCGTAATAAATCTTTCACTATGGTATTCAGTGTGTATCCTTTAGTTTAGGAAATCCTCGAAATCTTATATAAAATATCATTCAGTGTTTGAAACAGTGCATATTTAAATATACGTGAACGTGTGTGATCGAAATACGTAAATTCGAACCTTTTAAAGATTTTGAACATCCTGATGGACAATGAATATTCAATGTTTTACAATCATTTTTCAAATCTCAAAAGGTATACCTAAGTCAATATACTTTAGTTGTTCTTACACTATATATTGCAAAATGAAGAAAAGAAAATATCCAATACTTTCAGAATTCAAGATTAACCAACACCTTCAAGAGTTTTAGATGCGCACACGTATCAAATTATATTTGAAGTGATTCGAGTTTTCACAGTATTGAGGAACTTCGAACGGACAACGACACTCGAATGTCGATCACTATTCAACGAGAGGGAACACGATAGAACGGACAATACAGGAATGCTCTCATTGTTTTACTACCAGATCTCGCGACGAACGACAAGTGAAACGGTTTTCGGGATCGGTTCGGCCGCTTTGTTCCCAACACGTTTAAGTCGGCAAATTTCTCGGTCTATACTTCTCTACCCACCCGCGGCATTATCTAATTTCGATGAATTATTAAAGGAGTTTGATAACAAACGTCTCGCCCGGCGAGTCGGGCCGCGAGCATACATCTCTACCTCGGAATCTATTCTCAAGTTTGCTTATCTCTCGCATTCCCTCCGCGCTCCGTCCTTTATCCCTTGCTCCTCCTCCTCCTCCTCTTCTTCACCCCTTGCTCGTTCGTTGTATTATTCGTTATTACCTCGGTATCTCGGCCCATGTGTTCGTTCCTTTCTCTATTTTCCATCGTGCAACGGTTTCTTCGAACAGCTATCGTTCCAAACCCTCCAACGGCTCTCTCTCTCTCTCTCTCTCTCTCTCTCTGTCTATGAAATTATCTGGTCGCCTAAGGGCTACCATCTGCTTCGCTGGGGGAGCACACCCCTAATTAGGTACAGCGACAGTTGTAAGCGCGGTAAATCTAATATCTAACGCGTGGCTCGTTCGGCGCCTGCGCTCTACGTGGCAAAAATACCAACGATTTCCATACGCGTTTCGGATTGTTCCGTGGATTCTCGCTTAATTCGAGGATAATCGCGAACCTCCCCTCCCGGCTACGGAAAAATATTTCGACGTTACGTGCGCTTTGTGGGGAATAGGAGTCGCATTTAGGGGTCAGAAACGTTTAGGGGCGAAGGTTTCGACCGCGTGCTTTTTACGAGGATTCGTATTTGTGAAAGTATAGTAAAAAAAGTGAGATACTATTTTATATACTTTTTCGTATTGCGTGTTTGTGCAATTTTGCACTTGAAAGTTTCTTACAAATTCACAAAAACCTGCAACTTGCTCTACTACAATGTACCAACGATTATATGACACAAAACAAGTATAAAAGAAGTATACAAATGAATAGTATCAAATAAAATTGATAAGCGTGAAATCAATTTTAATCAATTTCTCTCCATCGCGTAAATAGGTCGGTTAATACATTATCAATCGTAGATTTTTAATTACATTTACGTATTAAATTTTTCAATTATACATTTTTCAACGTTGCTTAAAATATTCTTGCGATGTACGTGATACTCTCCACTTTATTTTCACCTATATCCATTTTATTTTTATTTGACAATTGTAAAGTATTTGCAGCGACAGAAACGCCAACGCGCGAATGATTACCGATTAACGCAGTCAACGCAGTTAACCCAATTTCGTCCCGCGAAACGATCGTAAAGACGCGAGAAACGTAACGATCGCGCGTGATTTCTCTCGCGTCTGGCCTTCGGTGGAAGAAAATTGTTAAAAATTCAGAGACGCGGGCCAGCGCCCGCGGATTATCGTACTTTTCCCTTTTCGCGCACGTACGCGATCCTGAATATTCATCTGCTCTCATCCGATTATCGTGAAATATCTCCGTTTCTACTCTGCTCCAACCTCATGTTAGAAGATAAACGGCCGAACAAAAGAGGGTGAAAATTCATGGCTGAATAACTCTGATGCTCTTTTTCCGTTTGTGCTAATTGCCGCGCGAATAATGGAGAACAAGCTGACCAAGAAGTGCGTTCGGTCGATCGTCGCGTGGATTTCTTTTTCGCCGTTGTTAAACGAGCGCGTTCGATGAACAAAAGCCACGTAGCTTTCTCGGGTTTCTCGTGGGAATTTTTTACCGTGCGCGATTCGATACTGTTCTAGTTAAGACGGACAGTTTGCACCTTAAAAGTTGCTGTTGACACACTTTTATTTTTTGAAATTATGACTACAAAAAGTAATTCCAAGGATTCGTTTAACGTCATTCGCTGCTTCTTCGAATGAAAGATAACGCGAAATTTAAACAAAATTGAAGTTTAATAAACTATTGCTTGTTTCATTATTGCTGAGTTGAAGTTGAATATTTTTCTTACAAGGTGAGCTCGTGGACAGAAAATCTGGAACGTCATCAGTCGTTCATACGGGAATTTTCTAAATTAAAAAACCGTGTTGTCCGAATATTCGTTGTATCTTTGTTATAAACATCTTCGCTGTTGAGATTGCTCCCGTCCGACGCAGACGCGGCAATTGAAAATGGCGCGAAAAGAAAGATGAGGGAGAAGCCGCTCCGTCCGGCGAGAAATCCCCGACACGCGCGTCGAGACGCTGTCGTTTATAGGAAATCCCACTTTAAAAGGTTGGAATCTACTTGCGAGGTACTCGATCCCATCTCTATTTGCAGACGGTCGGGCGTACGTACGCGAGGGAGGAGGGGTCGTTCCGGTGGCGGGCGACCCTCCGGGGATTCTCGCTTCATGCATTTTATATTTCGTCGGACTTTGATTCCTAGACGGACCACGCGGCCCACGGGAGTAATCCTTAATCTTTGATCGGAAATTATCTTTGATCATGGCTCAGTCATCGGATCGTTCTTTCTCCTGTTCTTCTTATTCCGCGTCTCTGGTCTCCCCCGTGTATTCCACGGACCGCGTTCGTTCGTGGGAAAACGTTCGAGGGAACGGGCCGAGAGGTGGGGACACGCGGCAGACAATAGAGGGAAGAAGGAAGCCTCCGGGGTTCCTGATGGAACCTCTTAATCTCGTATCTTATAAAGTCCCGGAGTGGATACGCGCGGACTTCGTAATGTAGACAATTTTCGAAGGAACGGGGAAACGATACTTTGCTGGAGCGAGGCGTGTGTCGTTTCCGGGCCGGGATTTACCCCGAGTTTATATCGCGTTGCGCCGCGTGCAACCCCCGTTAGGACACGTGATGGACTCTGATACGTTGCGGCTGTCCGCTGATAGAAACCGCCGCGCCGATATTGCTACCTTTATTGCTCACTTAGTGACTTGGCTCAGCGACTCGTTTATCATCGTCGTGTTTGTTTCGTCGTTCTTCTTCCCTTATGAGAATTTTTTTTTTTTTTTTTGGTAAATTGAAGAAGAGTTGGAATCATTTTCTCTTTTGAAATGTGGATTCCTTTATCAACTTGTCTGAGGGAACTGTAAAGTATTTAAAAACCCTGGATGCTGCTGGGAAGGAGGAAGAGAGAGAGGAAAGGCGAAGTCACTGCTTAGACTCATCAGTGGGGGCGCTGATGGCAGCGACTCTTTACCGCAGATGCTTGTGTAGCTACCAGCTAGACTTGTCGGTGCACGCATCTTGGCGGTGTTGCCGCACTCTGCTTTCTTTAGGACTTCGACGCTAGGCGCGCAGCCACTTGCGGCTTGTGCCAGTCAATTTTCGGAGCTCGTAGTCGAGGAATCGTAGAGTCGCTACATTGTCGCATTATAAAAAAAAAAACTTATTTTAATGTATTCGTTAATTTTGACAAATATAATATATTTACATTATTAACGTCTTCAATATTGACATCAATTCGTAAAACAGTTTCTTCCACGCGTTTCTTGATAACGACGATTAAACAGCCCCTGGATCGGTAAAATTTTCATATTCTCCGTCGTAAATCGGTGCACGCTCAAAAGTCGGCGACGTTCGAGCCGCGGGTAAACGCGTCGATCGAGCACGGAGCCAAAAGTCACGGGCGGGGAACGAATCGAGCGACAATGTTTGTAAATCGCGAGAGGCGCGCTGATATCCCAAGATCTGTTCCGTCTTCAACCGGCGAAATGATTTTCCATTATCGTTCGACGGGAGTTGGAACGAAGAAAACTCGACGAAGGCAACCCCGTATCTGTTTCCGATTCGAGTTTCCCCGATTCCGTGGCCGTAAACATCGGAGCCGTGGATCTCGTCGTGGAAACACCACCACCGCTCCGCATAACCGTTCTTTCGTACGAGCGTTCGTTGAATCGGGTTCAAAATAATGGCATGCTCGAAATAACACCGTTTTCGCCGCAATCATCCGACTCGTACCGCTTCCTCTCTCTCTTTCTCTCTCTCTCTTTTTCTTTGTACGGATACGTTGTATGCAGTGGCTGTCGTCGACCGTGTCTCGATGTCTTTAATCTGTTTGCGAAAAACTCGCGTCCGTGGCGTGACAAAGCTACGCGATCGAGGAAAAAAAGAGATGGACGAATAAGGGTAGATGAACGCTACGGTAGAAGGGTAAAGAAGGGAGCAGCCTTGTGCCTGTGTGTGTACGTGCGTGTATGTGTGTGTAGACCTCTCGAGGAGAAATCCTCACGCGGACGATCTCAACTCGGCTTACCAAGTTGGCGAAATACTCGGAGGCTTTCTCATCCTCTCGTTTTCCTCTTCCCCTTTCGCTTACTTTCGTCCGCAGTCTTCCACCTTTGCGCCTCTGTTGACCACCGCCAGCTTCTCCCTCGTTCTATCCGTTTTCCTTCTTATCGTTTTTGTCTTTCCTCTTCCATCGTGTTTTCCTTTTTTCCCTCCCCTTGCCCCTTCGCCATCCTTCCTTTTTCTCCCCCTTGTGTCGCTGCATCGCCCGCCACACCCCGATCCCGTACGTGTGGCTAGAAAGCTTCCAGTCTTCCTCCCCCTTCGGAGTTTCCCCAGCTCGGCCACCGCCGGACTCTTTGAAGTTCCTTCAGTCTCCGGTCGCTTTACTCGCCGCGTTCCTCCTCTTTGTTTTCCTCGCGGTGGTTTTTCGGTTTCGGCCTGGACTCGTTTCTTTGTTTCGCTTTGGCGTTACGCGGTGCCGTTTGACTTGGAACTAACCGTGTGTACACGCGGAGAGGGTTCGATTCGATGGGATTTCGCCTTCGCCTCTGCGGATAACTTCGAATTATTCGATCAGCTTTTGTCACGGCGGACGGATAAAAACGACTGTTTATTCGGGACGTTTCGCTCCGAAAGTTGATCCGAGGTAATTTCAGAATCTTCCGCCCGATACGGGGGCTGGACAAAATGATGGAAAGATTATTTTGCATTTGAAACGCATGTACGCATCTTTCGAGAATAGTTTGAATCACTCAACTAATTTTGTTGCAACGATTTCTTACTCTTTATCCCTCGCGTTTAATTTAATTTACTGATCTTTTAGTTGCACAGAGTTAAATTAAATTCTTTAAATTGTTATAGTGCCAACTTGACGATACCACTTGAGCGTTAAACGATATAATATATAATATATAATATAAACAACAAAATAATATAATATATGCAAGAACACAGGTGCAACATTTTTCTCATAAATTTCGTTGCAAACGTATTAATAAGAAATTTTCTTAATGTAGCAGGCGTTTCCATTATTTTATTCAATCTCTGGTTATATCGCGATTTCACAGCGATTCGTGGAATAATATTCTCTTTTCGAATTTACCCTTCTGTTCGAAACGAATTTATCTGCGATAACGGATTATTATTATCCGTCATCAAAGTAAAATCTGGACGATAACGGTCGGCAAATAATTAAACGCAGCCATCGTGGTCCAATAACGGGCAGGGAAGATTGTATCGCGAAATTGCGACGACGTAAAACACCGCGACAGGTAGCATTACAGTTTCTTCGCCCGCAAAGTACATCCAATTTAAAATAAATTTCCGGGAACCCCCGGTGAGGTCTGTTTCGACTTAACAAAACTGCTGAATATTTTCACCGTGGTAATCACCCGTAAAATTATAATTCTTTCAGTCTCTGTGTCCAACTTATTCGCTTCCTTGCTCCCTTTTTTGTTTTCTTACTCGTTTCTTCTTCCGCCGCGTCGTTCTACATTCGTTCTCCCGCCCCTTTGAACTGTTTCAAAGCGACCGCGACGTTTATCGCGATCGATTCTGATCCAGTTTATTTCCTCGTAGTAAAAACTGAAAAAATATTACGGAAATACGTTCGACATTCGTACTTTGAGACTTTATTTTCTACGCTTATCCGACTAATTATGTGTTTCAACAGTTAGAAAACTAAGAGCTCGTTTATGATAATTATTAGTTGGTAGATTTTCAGTTGGAGTAAATTGACAGCGATCGATAATTTTCTCTCTTATATTTTGCAAATCGGAGAACCAAGATTTTTATTTAATACTTTTTTGATAATTAAATCGAACTCGAACGAATTTTTATTTCTCTATATTGCTTCCAATAAATGTAACTGTAGAAACCTGAAAAATTCCCATGTGTTCGTTCGAAAACTTTTCACCGGGATATAATTATATGATGTAACTCTACAAAATTTCAAGAAATTCTACAAAAGTTACATAATTCTGTTTTATATAGAATGTTTAATATAACGTCGTAATAAATTACCTTGGTTCTTGATGAATTCCGACTCATAGCTTTCCTTATAAAAAAAAAAATTTCCGTTTATGATTCCTCTCCTGGTAAGACAAGGTCTGGCTCCGTTAGTCCGCGACAAGACGAGTCGAGTCGACTCGAATTGAGTAAGAGGTCTACGGGGGACTTTTCGAATCCGGTCTTCGGGAAGTGCGGCAATTTATTGGCTCTGCGAAAGGAGGCGAGTGTTCTCCGCTCGTCGTTCACCTCCTCGAAGAGTTAGGTACGTTCGAACGGGGGAGAAAACTCGTGTTCTCGAATATTATTTGCAGATTCATCCGGCGGCGCTGGACGACGTTCGCAGTTGTACAGGCTCTTTGAATCCGTAACCGCGTGTTTAATGTCGTTACATTGAAATTTCATGAACTCTCTTTGAGGGGGTTTTGATTACATGGCTCTGTACAGGCCGATCAATTAAAATATGTAGATGCCGCGCAAACACGAACCGCTACCCTATCGAGTTTGTTTTATGAATCGATGAGTTTCGAGGGCGTCGCCCAGAAACGTAAACACGTTATTAGTCCTTTGTTTGAAATTTCGTTTGAAACATAACGACAAATGTTTGATACACCGAGATACATCAAACTGTTCGGAGCTAGTGTCTTTATTAATTCTAGATATTAATTAACACGTTGAATGCCACGGGGGCCACCGGTGACCGGCGCGCCCAGATTCACAGAAATATATATTATTTAAGCAAACGTCAATACTTATAATATTCATAAATATATATATATATATATATGTAGCGACGATTCCTCGACTACGAGTTCCGAACACTGACTAAGCACAAGCCGCAAGTGGCTGCGCGCCTAGCGTCGAGATCCTGTCAATCTCCGACGTTAAAGAAAGCAAAGTGCGGCAACACCGCCAAGATGCGTGCACGAACAAGTCTAGCTGGTAGCTACACAAGCATCTGCGGTAAAAAGTCGCTGCCATCAGCGCCCTCACTGAGTCTAA
>KQ435794.1:10845368-10856447 GCA_001276565.1 Melipona quadrifasciata | reverse complement strand
AATACTTATATTATATATAATATATATAAATTTTTATCATCATCGTGGTTAATGCAATAGTGTGAAGAAATGAATGCAGTGTAAAACATCTAAAAAAAGTTTTATTTACACATGAAATGTACATTTGTTATCCGCGCATATCACGACGTGTGATGATTGCCCGTGGCGCCACGGGCAATCCCTGTCAAACTGGCGTGGCATTCAACGTGTTAATAATTAATTAATTTTCTTTTTCGATCAATTTTCACTTACAAAAAGCCAGTAGCACTGCTAGCGCCGTAGCAGCGGACGAGGACGAAAGATTAAATTACGAGGGATCATGGCGAAACAAAAAGTAACGGTGGCGGTAACGACGGGGCGAGGTAAAGTATAACGGTTGACAAACATTAGGACGGCGAAATGAAATTTATCGCGATAAAGGGCACACGGTTAAAGCAATTACAAGGACGGGGGTGTGACGTTTATAATTCGCGTCTGGAAAGCCGCTCGCAAGAAAACCATTGATGCCGCTGGATTTATTAATTACACGCCATCTCCAGTCTTTCCCTTTTGTCGCTGGTCCTGTCGTCGTCCTCCTCCTCCTGCTACTCCTCTTCGCTCTTCGTCTTCGTCTTCTCGTTGTTGTTTCTCCGTTGCGCGGCGCCGAGCCACGACACAATCCAACGTCCCTGCCAATCTGTGAAAGCCAAAGTAGTACGGATCGCGAGATATTATACCCGGTCCGAGGATATAATTCTTATTACGTCGTTAACAGTCGACGACGACGGGGTTTTCGGAGAAAGGAAGTGGAAAACTAGCGGCGTTGATGATGGAAAACAGAAGGAGAAAGGCGGTGGTACGGGGCTGCTTTCCTTTGAGGGTTGCCGCCTCGGTGCGATGGACGGGTTTCCGAGAGGGGAGAAAAAAAGTATATTAATTGGCGTTGCTTTGTGGTGTTATTAAATTCTTATGGAAATACAAGAGTTTACGGTGCGACGGGGTGGGACGATAATCTTCGCTATCGTGTCGTAAAATGTAAATAAGATTATTCCGAGTTTTCGTAACGTAATTCGTACGTTTGTCATAGAAAACTTTTGAGTACAGTTGCTCATGAAAATGTTGGAACGATTGCGGGAACTTTTTGTCAATGAATTACAACGTGTTGTAATTTAATTGACTGTAACGATCTGAAAATAGATAAAATGGATTATGGACAAAATTTAGTTTATTGCAAACATGTATTTTGGAAATATTGACACGGTCATCTTAAATATGTAACAAGTGTTGATAAGTATGGACCTTGAATTGTTTAAATACCTTTATGATGTCTCCTAAGTGTAATTTCAAATTCGATTGATATAAGTATAATCGTGACAGTCGCGCCTCATCGCAGTGTTAATTAAACGTCAACAATCAACCATGAATTAAATATATTGGAATTTTTACTGAAAATGATAAAATTGTATAAATAAATTTAAAATTATTTATATTTAAAATATTTAATGTTTCTAAAATATAAAAATTTAAACTATTGAATAAATTTAACAAATTAAACAATAAATATAATAATGGTAAAGAAAATAAATTACCAATTTACCAAAGAATAAAATTATATATATTCAAAATATTTAATATTTCTAAAATGTAAAAGTTCGAGCTATTGAATAAATTTAATAAATTAAACAACAAATCAAACAATAAATAATGGTAAAGGAAATACTAAAGTATAAAACGTTAAACAAAATGACGAATTGCTGACGAAAAACTGTTTTCGCGCAACACGCACGATACGATTGACAAGAAAATCCAGCGAACAGAGACCGGCAACAGATCGAACGGACGGACGGGGAAAAAACGCAGGGAAGAAGTTGGGATTAAGGGGCGAGTTACACGAAGCAGCCGCGGAATACCGTGGAGACGGGTACAAGCCTTAAAGGTACATGGCTGCAATCAGATATTCAAATCGTGTTTACTAAATCAGACCTCTCGTCGAGTCTCTTCCACCCTGCACACTTTTCTTTTTTCTTCCTCCTTTGGCCCATCCTTTTTCTTTCGCTCTCTTCGCCTTATCTCTTCGTTCCTGTTCGCTCTCTCTCTGTCTCTCTCTCTCGTCGACTCTCCTCCTTTTTTCTTTCCCTGCTGCCGTCGAGTTAACCGATAAGTTTGCCTCTGTCTGCCCGTTCGATGCTGCTGCTGCTGCTGCTCGCTGCCGAGTTAACAATTCGGTTAGAAAGTTAGAGATCGTTGCTACCATCTCGTTCGTTTTTTTTACGAGGCGCGCGATCTTCCCGACGACGGACAGGTCGATGGTCTTGTGCTCGTGAGTGCTTGCCCCCTCGTTACGAGCCGGTCTTCGGACGTCGGACTTCGTGCCACGGGTGAAAATCAGTAAATTCGACGGAGCTTTCGGGCCCCGCCTTCGGGAGAACGAGCTACGTGTTGAACTTTGGTTCGGGAGGGCAGGATTTGAGAATTATTTCAATGAAGTATTTAACGCGCGATAAATAAATCTTACATCCTCGGTCTCGATTATTCCTCTTTTTGCGAAATTTCGGGAAATTGCACTCCGATAAATTATTATTAACGCGTTGTCGTAGAGTGTGTCCCACAGCTTTTCGTATATTTTTTTTATTGTTTAACGCGAAGTATTCAAACGACAAGTCATTTTTAAAGCAATTTGAAACAAGAAGAATCTCTCACCCCAGTCGAGAAAAATTAAACGTGGCACGGTCGAATTTCCACCAATAAGACGGATAGGACTATAAAATTTCGGTGTCGAGGTTCATTATCGTTTCATGACATAACTCTTCCAACGCTCGGGGAAAAAATTAATTCCTACGGAGGTTTAATCACTTCAGTCGTTACTCTTTCAATTTGCGAGCGATGAGAACTTTCCTCCGTTTTACGAGCCGCGTGTCGTCATCCGTAACTTCGTCCCAGCATTTCGAGAGCTTAATTTGCATATTGTTACTTATTAATCGAGCAATAAATAAATGAAAATTGTTTCGCTCGTTGCCAAAGTGATTCGATATGAAAATATTAGTTCAACAATTAAACACAATATTACGTTTGAGCCTTTCGTAAGTCAATTTCAATTTTATCAGTTTTTTAATTTAATTGCTCAGGCGTATAATTATCGTTCAAAGGAGGCCTCTTTAGAAAATGCGTACGTCAGTTTCACGAGTTTAGCAGCAAAAGGAAGATTACGCGAGTAATCGCAAGTTTCAACGTGAACTTTGAAGAATCACGTGAACTTTTCGTACCTTTTCATTTTACAGAGCTGACCAGTGTGGCTTCTAAACAGCTCACTCGGAAGACAAACTTCTTGCCGTGGTGTTCTTTATTTGTGAAACAAGAACAGAAAACGTGTAACTACGCTAGACGTTCGACTATAGCATCCGTGCACGACGAAATACGCGTAACGCGATTGTTTCTCCTTCGAAATTGGTCGTTCTCCCATTTCGGAATAAGCGTCGTCGAACGATGCTTTCCTCGCCCGTGGGATTAAATAATCCAAGGGATATAATTCACACGCGTTGCCACGCACTTCCCGGTACTGACGAAAATTATCTTTTGATTAATCTTTCGCCAGGGGCGAGACGGGGCGTATAGATATTCGCGTCACGAATCTTATAGATACACAGAGCTGGAAGGGACCCCTCGTGTCCTCCCTCCGCATTGAAATCGTTACCGTTGACGCACGAAACTACCCCCTCGATGGTAACGCGTTTATCTTACCCCTCGTTCCTCTTTTATGAGAAAAAAAGAACTTTCCTTAACGACGATCGCTGAGAAATCTGCCGCGTGTCGTCAAACCCGAGCGAAGCTGCCTTTTGTAAATCTGGCGCGCGGTTAGCTTTCCATTTGTACACATGTATGTGTTATACGCTCCATGTTTTTGAAATTTGTTGTCCGGAAAGTTCGTGCCGATTTAATGTAAATTTAATATTTAATAAACGTGTACTAAAATTTGAATCTTCTGCGTTTCAATTTTCCTTCAAAATCGGCACCAACTTTCCGGACAACCCAATATATATATATATATACTTTTCGTGTGATAAATTTCGTAATAAAAACGCGGGACGTACAATTGTTTTCAAAGTATCCGCACAACGTGCAGATTTAACGTGGTTAAAGAGTTAATATCATTATCTTTCTATTTACTACGCTTTTATGATCTTCTTTTATACACGGCACTGTAATCTCCTTCGTATTAGCAACGAATTCGAGCGTTAATCCGCATTAATCAGGGAAGCAGTATTTCATAATTTAACGGTACGCGCAAAATTCCTCGTTTTATCTCGCGAAATCAAACAAAGTTATTGTATAAGTTTGTATGAAATAATTACGCAAATTGAATTTCACCTGCGCCGGCTGTAATTTGAATAATTACGCGGATCCGTCTTAATGAACTCGGCAAACGTTAAAATGCACGTGAAATTATTTGCAAAATCATTTTGGTTCCGTTCTGGAATAGCCGCAACGCGAGAGAGGATATATTATACATTTCCGTTTTCAAAGAATAGGATAAATACTACGGTTCGTTTCGAAACCGGCGGAGTTAAATAACATCGTGTAACATCAAAGAAGAATATTTGGAGCAGAGCGTTAACATTTTAACGATACATTGGCACTGAAGATTAAAATTGTTGTAAATTTCCAATGTTTTTCTCGATAGCGGATAATTTTTTAAATAACTTTTACCGTAATTCGCAGTCAGTATCGAATATTAAAGACGAGAATTATCCCAAGATTATTGATCTAAAGCGTGAGCCCCAATGGACGACGAGCACATTCAAAGTAAAGCAATTTTGCAACTAACTTGATTCTCTCAAATCATTTTATACTCGGAACGTATACTCGTCCACGTTCGGAAACTCCTTGGAAAAGGAATTCCGCGATAAAGCAAGAGAAAGTAGCTGGTACACGCGTTTCTCCTCCAGATTAGAATCTCCAAGTATCAACAGTATAAACGTATAAATGCAAAGGTACTCGGGTTTACCGGCACCCGGATCTCCCCACAAGTTCGACACTTTACATGAATCCCACCCTTCCATCGGCTCGTCGCGTCGCGTTCCCCTCGTCTCTCCCTCTTTCTTTCGCGTCTCCACGGGGAGTCGGGCTAACTTATAAATATGATAATACGCAAGGAGACCAAGCAGCAGTCGCGAAATAACCCCTTTCGAGTGCGGGTCTGCCCGTGGCCTCTCTTCCTTCGCGGCGGGATCCACCCTTATCGAACGTCAGGCATTATCCGTGGTACACGGCGCGGCGTGTCGTCGCTTTACGATATTGGAAATCCGAAAATGCGAATTAAAGTCCGTGCGCTTCTTTCCTCCGGCCCACCCGAGGAAATGTCTGCTCGCTCGCGAAAGGGGAGTACGCACCGATGCAGCAACCGGTTCGTGCACACAGATGGGAAGAAACGCGTGTAAATCCAGCCGGCGGCTGAAAGCCACGCGAAACGGCGACTTCTCGCTTGTTCGCAAATCGAATTCAACCTCGCGGTCACGCGGTAATCGAAAATTCGGCAGTTTTCCGCCACCTCTGCCACCGTTCGGGCGGTGATTCTCGGGCGTTGCCTCCGAAAGCGATCGTTTCGAACGGGGGTTCAAAGTTTCCCCGAAGTTCGAATTTAATAATTGATGCTACTCCGATGAAACAGCATCGGCCTTTATCCTCTCGTCGAATAGTCGTTATCGGTTAGCTAAATGGACGTAACGGCGGAGAAGAAGTTCGTTATAAATGATGGATATTGAATACACGCGGTGGATGTTAAAATTTGGAAATTTCAAACCTCTGAGAGTTTGATCATCAAGTTTATTCAATTTCCAACGCTTGAAATATTTCGCCGTGACTTGAAAGACAGAAAATCGCGCAAACATCCATTGGTGCAAGCGGGAACAAACTTCGACCTCTGTTTTTTTTTTTTTTTTGTTCTCGACTTAGTCGCAGAGTTTCAATAATTCGTCACGCGCAAGACGCGCAGCTGCCTTTTGCAGCATTATCGAGGGCGACGCGTACTTGTGCAGTCGTATCGTATTAAAAGTATACTTTCGAGCGTGTAATTAACGAGAACAAAGACCGTGCTAATTAGTCTGAGAGCATATTAAACTCGAGCGAAGGCGTAACAGGTAACTCGAATTATTGTCGTCCGCGTGGCAGTCCGCGCGGCTAAGAATCTCGGTTAATTACGCCACATACGATAAGCCATTCCACGGTACACCGTTTCAAATTACACGCGTGTGCATTCGGATACGATACTTCTACTTCTGTTTCTTTCTTTTTTTTTCTTTTTCAACGAGTTCATAAGCCGTTCATTCCCTTTGCTATTGTTCGCGCATAAAATTAATACATGTAAATTTCGGAACGAAGAAAATTTAATTAACCGAGTGCAAGTATTCAAACAGCAGGTACGTTTCATTCTTACGCGAAGCGTAATTATTCGAGAAAATTAGATTTAACGTGTAGACGCCTGTCCGCTGTGTACACTCGCGGAAATTTACGGATATCCGCGTTGTAGAAAATCCCGTAGCTAAATTTCGAACTCTATTTTCTTAACTTCTGTATCTGCTACTCCCCCCCTCGAGTTTCATTCCCTAACTAAATCAATTGAACTTTTCCTTTTAACGTTCCCCAGTGCGAAGAAAAAAATTTCTTTTGATATACCTACACAGCATCCAATAGTAATGGAAGCAAAAGTGTTTCTTGCTAAAACTTATTCGTATCAGCGTGTCAATTAGCATTGTAATATCAACATTGGCACGATTAATATTACGCTAAAAAAAGTTTTGAGCGTTAATTTTGTTTTACATGTAGCGGCCTAGTCAAATACGGGTTTCGAACACTCGACTAGCACAAGCCGCAAGTGGCTGCGCGCCTAGCGTCGATGTCCTACCGATCTTCGACGTTAAGCAGCAGAGTGTGCGGACCCCGCCTAGGATGGGTGGCCGAACCAGCCTCTCTAGTAGGTTTTAGTTACAATAACAGGCGTCTGGTGGGTAGGAGTTTTGCCTGCCATCAGCCCCCCCCCCCACTGGATGATATGATGGTGAGTCTAGGCAGTGACTCCGAGACGAAACGCAAACTTTTTCGCCCACTCACTACCTCAAATCTTTTCCATTCGTCCTTCCACACATCCTTAACGACCTTCGCTCCTTTATACATTTTCTCTTTGATAGAAATCAGTTGGCAAAAGCGAAATCAAAGCTTGTGATACATTGATAACGATGTGAGCAAATGTAAAGTCCAAGTTTTTATCACTCTCAATGTCGAGTGACAGTTCTCGTTGTTAGTTTCCCATTGCATAATATTGAGATTGCATAATATTTCGTTGTACCAAGCTGAACATTAAGAACGAACGAAATAAAATGCGCTTTGACGAGTAGCGGGAGAAGCAACACGATCGATTCGATCGTGCTTCCTCGAGACTGCGGCGGAATATAGCCGAAATGTGGATGGAGAGCAACCACGAACAAGGGTTTCCCTGACCGAAGCTAATCCTCTGTAGGTAAGCCAAATGTAGTCGGAAACAAGCCACGGACTTTGCATCATCGTTCTGTGTCCTAGTTCTAGCCAGGATACGCTGATCCTGTCTACGCCACGTGTTGTTACGGTTCATTGGTCACGAATAACGCAAGACATTTTCGAAGAAAAAAAACAATTTGACGTTACTGTCTGAGTTTCATCAGCAGAGTTCCAAGCTGATTATTAATCGTCTAGACTTTTGCACCGGTTTATTATCCAGCTCAAGAAAAATTGATCAGTCGTTGCTTCGAGTAGACTGATTGTCACACATTTACAGAGCTCTACTAGTATTGCAATAGTTCTGTTGTTATAATATTTGGCGTGTAAAACAATTTTCTGTCGAGGTCTTTTTACACGAATTTGTGTGAAAACTTTTTTTTAGCAAAGCGTTCAAAAGTCAGATACTGTTTCAAACGTCCTGCTCGCGTTGGTAAGTTTTTACTCGAAGCACACTTCTTTTAACACATCGGACGAACGCAACAAAGAACGTGCAAAAAGCATAGCTGCCTGTTTCTTCTTCCACTGCAAACCGTTTGTTCGCACAACCAGTTGTTCCGAAAAACATTTCACCGTATGACGCGTTTCTCGCCAGCGTATCGACGAGGCCAAATTCGCAGCGAAGAAACGAGAAGCAAAGTTTCCAGTCGAAAGGCAAAATATCGATCTCGATTGGAACGATTAAGCAAATTGTTTGGCCAGTTTGATCGACGTTCGTTTCTTCGAACCGAGTTGTCGTCGGTGTATAGCAACAGAGGAGGAGTTAGGTCGTGGGCCATGGTACAGAGATCTCGAGCGTGTTCCTAAGTATACACACAGAGGGTTGTGGCGATCCTTTGAATGCGCCATCGACACGGTAAATACAAACAGCGGCGGGGCCCATTAGAATAATTATCCATGCTTGTCCACGTTGCCGGACGGCGACGACTTCTAATTAATCCGAGTACTTCACTATGGAAATTAATTCAACAGTATATCGGCTTGCTTTCTCCGTGGCACCTTTATAAGCTGTAGGCGGATCTGACCGACCCGAACCGGATCTAACTGGCTCTTCGTGATGAAATATTTAGCCGCGTTCGTGCAACGTTCGTTTAGATTTAGAATTACACCGGTACGTGTATCAATGCTTCGTGGAATCCTTGATTTTTTAACGGTGGAATTTTCGTTTTGGAAGCGACTGTCTGCATGCGTGATTAAAATCAGACCAGTATACTCAGAGTGTGCGTAGGAAGCTGTTTGATTTGATTTGAACTGAACTGTAAGGAAAGGATAAATATTACAAAGTGTGGCGGGTCTCCTTTTCTTTTTTGAAATACATTTAAATGTTATTGAGTGATACATTAATGAACCAATAAAACCTATTGTAATATCGTTTAATTGGATTCAAGTATGTTAAATTTGGTATCGATGTTACGAAACGTAGAATCAACTAAAGAGACACTTGACTGGAAGATGAAAGCGTACAAGTACATTTTAATAACCAGCTCCTTCACTTGTGTATCTTAATATTGAAACGGCAATCCAAAATACCAGAATGTGCAATTTTCTATAATTTAAAAAAGAGTACGGAAATAAACACTGTGAAACACCGTGATTGGCACGGTTACTCTGTATTCGTCAAAGGGAGCATCCCCAGGTTGGGGGCATTTTTCACCTCGGAATTCAAACACATTTAACACCGTCAACGTCAATTATTCAGAAAATCGTTCGTTAATATTGCATCTAGAGCAGACGATGTACGTTGTACGTTCGAACGCGATCGTGTTACCAAACGGTCATAGGTCGTTCGTCAACGTGGACGAGCGTAATCCTTCCTTTACCGTTCATTTCAATTTCATTAGCCGGTCTATATGAAGTCATGCACTCGTAGCTGTAATATTCTCCTCGCGGCCGAAATAGCCACGATCCCCCACTCTATTTATTCACCCGCGTAATTCACAACCGGAAGGTGGCCACCGACCGGAAACGCATACACGGATGTGGCCATTGTTATTCGGCCTGGCGTCAGGACGCCTCGTTCCACCGGCCTCTAACAGCCACCAATCACACCTTTACACGCGCTCTCGTGCGTTCTGTTTATTTTTAGAGATTCGTACGAATTATCGATTAACTCTGGGCTTTGACGATCATTTTCATCTTGGAGTGTAAAATCCCAGTGTACGAGTTTAAGCTTTAGGATTTAGGTTAGGTTCCGAGTACGATACTGCACTTCTCGCGTGATTAATTTGCGTTAATTTTTAATTTTCACTCACTTAATTGTTGTTACAACGAAGAGTGGAATTGAAAGATGTTGGACCATTTTAATCGAGTAATATATTACCACAGTGTCGAGTGTGTAAAAATACGCGAAACATCTCCAAAGTGGTCGAGTATTCACTGTAGAAATCAATTTTCGTTCCATGTCAGTTTCATTTCCAATGCATTTCCAATCTGTAATCCTGCAATAAGTATCGAAAACACGCTTTAGATTTTGCGATTTCGTTCTCAGAGTCCTTTAATCGCGGAATTATTCCGAAACAAGTGACATTTTGGATTTTCATGCTCTCTATACCGGGAAACATTATTTCAACACAATACATTCAATACGCTCGAAGCACCGACATTCGACCACGAGAGGCGGAGTTTTCGGACCATTGTGCGCCCGTACGTGGACATCGTCGCATTGTCGTCCGATCCACCGATGTTGGTCGCGATTTTTGCCGTTGTTGCGACGTCCAATTAGGACAAAACCTTACCTCGGCAGCTCGTTCCGTTTGCTCGTTCGCTCGGGATTCGCGTTGGTTAAAGGAGGTGCCAGAAATGCTTCGTACAATTAGAATTACTCGCGCTTAATGGCAAGGAAATAACGAATCTTATAATATACACGGATGCTTCGGCTAACTTCCCTCGCCGAAATTACGAACCTGGGAGCCTGGGAGCCTGGCTGGATCATTCTTTACGAGCTTAAACCAGAACTCGCAATTTAAACGTACAATAGAACAATATTGTACGCCGGCCCTTTATTCGGTTAGCTTCATAACAGCGCCCCCTTTCATCTAAAAGGTCCGGAAACGTCCGCGATATAAGTCACGATGATTCGTTAAGATTAAGCGCTTAATACAATTACGCGGAGAGAACTGGCGTGATCAACGCCTTTTCGCGGAATTGCGTTTGCTTTCTATTTTATTGCTTCGATTAACCCCGTTGGTTTATTTGTAACGCCCTTTTGGAAATTATTACACGGTTTCAACGCGAGCGAATTGAACGTTAGAAACGTTGCTGAAACGATCGGAATGAACAGCTTGTGATTTTTTCGTAGAAATTTTGTGGCCATTTCAGAGACGAATGATTTGTCTGCAACGTGCGTATTTTAATCAAAGATTTAAAATTAATTTCGTTTAATTTACGAGTCTTTTGCCAGGAAAAGGAGGACAAGCTTCACTTACCTATGTATTACGGTGACCCATAAGTTTCTTCCCTTTTTTTCATGCGAAATGAATACACGATATTTTTTGTTTAAGATGGATTTATTACGTTATATATGAACCGTTCTGTTCTGTAACCTTCTTCCATCTCTCAGGAAGCCTCATTATGCCC
>KQ435794.1:10828912-10844431 GCA_001276565.1 Melipona quadrifasciata | reverse complement strand
ATGCCATAAACGGCTAAGAGATAAGCCTGCATGTTTATATAAACACAGCCACTTAGAGTCACTCATAGCGTGGCGCGGAAGAAACTTATGGGACAACCTAATATTTCATGAAAAATCATTTGCATGTCTCTGAAAACGCAATCATTGTAAATTATGGATCGATCATTACTACTTTTTTTAAAAAGTATAATCAATTTTCTCGGTTAAAAAATTGTCAGTAATACGAACGACACGAAATATATCGCGAAAATTAAATACTATAATGTAGTGTGTTTCAATTTTTTGTGTTGATTGAACACAAAACTGAATGATCAAACTAATTGGTTAACGAGAAAATGAACTTGACACTCACCAGTCTTAAAAATTCTCGAATCGACAGTGAGTCTCTCTCAAAAAATTACGTTCATCTACAATTTTCCACAATACCCCATACGAAAATATTCTATTCAAAATACAAAAATTGAAGGTTTAACAAAAGTGTTAATTTTTCAATCAAATTGCGCCAGTCGTTTGAATATTTATGGAGCCGCGGTACTGCGCGTAGAAATTTCTCGTAAAATCGGTCACTCGTGAAACGCGGAAACCGCCGGCAGAAAGTCGAGGAAGTTATTTCGACTTTGTACGCAGGATTTTTCGTGGATAATGAATGGAGAGGAGAAAAAGGCAAACAGGTGCAAAAAAAATCGGGCTGAACAACGTCAAATATTCAAAAGAACCTGTAGAATCATTTTACGCGTAACGAGTGGCTTTTTACTAGCGTTTTATTCGCTCGTAACTTAAATGAAAATGTTTGAATAGCGTGGTTCGACTGAAAATAAACCGTCACGTTGAAAGGCATCGCGAAACGAAGTGTCGAATTGGATAATGTATGATTATGCCCCGTGCACGATCATCCCTCATGAATATTCCCGCGAGCACGTTTACCCCATTATTAGCCGGAGGTCCTGGCCGGAAATTTCGCCGTGGATTAAATGAAAGTTAAAGTCAAGGCGCTTCGAATTGCGTGTTCGAGTCGAAATGTCGAGGAACGAGAAAAAGGGAAAGAAAGAGCAAGACCGTTGCTGGCGATAAAAGTTCCCGAAAGAGCGCGTTTCCATGAGATATCTGCCACGAAATTCCGCAAAAATTTCACTTCCCGGAATGAAATTTGATTTGACCGTGGGAATATCGCCAACAGGTTCAAATTAAGATCGGGAAGAGTATGTGAATGGAATAAGGGACGACGTAATGTTAAAAGAATATATATTTAATAAACACACAATCAGATATAAAACAGTAAAGCTCTAGATTTCTCACACTCCCTTCACTAGTCCGAACTCGCTATACTCTTCTCTAAAATCCTTTTCAATCATTCTCGACGACTGACTCTTCCCGGCAGTCCAAAAACAAAACACGACACATCACACCCGACACACATATACATATCATATATCTACACCACAGGCCACACACATAAAGCCAACACACTCGCAGAGTACACCTATTTATTTGTTTAATAATTTTTTTAAATGTGCGTGTGTAGCGGCCCTACGATTCCTCGACTACGAGTTTCGAACACTGACTAGGACAAGGCGCAAGTGGCTGCGCGCCTCGCATCGAAGTCCTGCCGATCTCCGACGTTTAAACAAAGCAGAGTGCGGCAACACCGCTAAGATGCATGGACCGTCCAGCCTAGCTGGTAGTTGCAACAACAAGCGTCTGAGGTAAGGAGTCGCTGCCATCAGTCCCACTGATGATGAGTCTTGGGCAGTGACTCCGAGACGAAACGCAACTTTCTCTTTCTCATCTATGTCAAATCTATCAATCCTTCCATCATGCATCCCATCACCTTGACTCTTCATTCTCGATATTTTAAAATTTGTAAATTAATCAATTAAAGGTCCATCAAATGTTCAAAACTGTAGCGGCCTACGATTCCTCGACTACGAGTTTCGAACACTCGACTAGCAACAAGCCGCAAGTGGCTGCGCGCCTAGCGTCGAGGTCCTGTCAATCTGCGACGTTAAAGAAAGCAGAGTGCGGCAACACCGCCAAGATGCGTGCACCGACAAGTCTAGCTGGTAGCTACACAAGCATCTGCGGTAAAAAGTCGCTGCCATCAGCGCCACCACTGAGTCTAAGCAGTGACTCCGAGACGAAACGCAAATCTTTCTCTCTCTCTCCTCCCCAGCTGCATCCAGGGTCTTTAAATACTTTACAGCTCCCTCAGCGTGTAATATAAATAATAATTAGATAGATCATATTATGGTTTTATATTATTTATGCATATTTATGCGAACCTCTATTTTTCGAACATCTTGATAACCGGACGTTATGTTATTAGAAGGGAATGTTTTCTACTAACTAGAATATCATCTGTTATTAGGAGATGTTCCATTCTGGCGATAGAATCTCTGAATATCAAGTTATTTAAAAAATAGAGGTTCCGCCGTAGTCCGCGTCTAAATTTTTGCGCGAATACGTAGAAACCCACAATCTGATAACAACCGAGTGTCTCTGCTTACTGATGAGGAGCAGGGAAGAAGTCAACTCCATTTAGGAACCACTACTGCAATCTCGTCGCAATCTTTTGATCTCGCGGCGGAAATTTTCGGCGTTTCGTTGTATTTTCGTCCAGCTGTTAAATAAAAACGAAAGAAAGAATATTCCAAAATTCACGCGGGAAGCATCGTTAGTCGCAGAGTGGACGAACACATTCCTCGACATCGACGAAAAGGAGAGAAGGAAATTCAATTTCATTAGTTACAATCGTCATTCCTAAACAAACCGCGGACGAAATATTCCATCGGCGGCGAGTTAATGAAACCGAATCGGACGAGGGTAGGAAGGCCGAAAATTCCGGTATGTTCCTGACGAATTTCGAGCCGGGCCGGCTCCGAATCCCAAGGGCGAAAGGTTAATTATCGGCGAGAGGGTAGCGAAACGGGGAATGGAAAACGCGACATGAATATCGAAGCGTCTGTCTACGATTCGCGGACGTCGATTGCCAGCTCCATTTTGTCGAACATTGCTGTTTATTCCAGTTTGGTCAAACAATGCACGTGTCTTTCTTTCTCTCTCTTGCCTCTGTTTCGATTAGAGCGCGAGAGGTTGACACTAGAAACGAGATCAAGTCCAAAGATGTACTCGACTTGTGTGACGTACCTACTCTACCAATATTCAAGTATTGTTTGATAAAAGATGAAAAATGGGGAATGTTTTAAATTCGTTTCTACATGAAAATTGAGCGTCAATATTTTAGTACTAAAAGAAATTACTACGTCAAACACTTTGCGCTATCTTATTTTAGACAATATAGTAGTTTTAAATTTAATAGTTTTTAGTTTTATAATAGTTTTATATTCAATAGTTTTTAGTTTCATAGTAGTTTTAAATTTAATAGTTTTCAGTTTTACAATAGTTTTAAATTTAATAGTTTTTAGTTTTATAATAGTTTTATATTCAATAGTTTTTAGTTTCATAGTAGTTTTAAATTCAATAGTTTTTATTTAATTCAATAGTTTAATTTAGATAATTTAAAAGACAAACATTTCCTCGTTATTTACTCTTCATTTTCACTTGCAATATATATACGTACGAAACATTCGAAACTTTAGATTCCTTGGTATTCTTGGAATACGTATCGTTCGAAATACTTGTAAAGACCAAAGATTCGAACCTACTTGCGAGATACTCGATCCTCGGTCTGTAAGTTACCGCGTCCGGTCAACTGTACGTACGTGTGTCTACCGGTGAGACGGCAGAGATAAAAGAGGGAACGTTTGGCGAGGCGAGAGCGGAAAAGAAGAGGTGGAAAGAGGGGGAAAGGGGGCGAGCGGAGGGTGGCGGCGTGTTGAGCGAGGCACAACAAATATAACGGGTGGCCGAGCAGCTGGTGAGAGTCGCCTGGTGATTCCGCAGGATTTTGTAATTGAAACGCTTTTCGAGGTGGAGCGTCGAGCAAGGAACACGACGGATAAACGCCACTTCTCTCCTTCTCCCTTTATTTCGCGACGCGGCTAGCGACTGCAGAGAGAAAGAGAGACAGAGAGACAGAAAGAGGGAGAGAGGCAACTTAACGGAATGTGTCCAACGCTATTTTGGTCCCATTCTCCGTTCCTCTCCATTCTTCGCCATTACGTTTCGCTATACGTGCCTTCTGTTCGTTTCTCTCGAATCCTCCAACCCTTGTCCGTTTTCTTTTTGCTTCACTCGCCCCTTTCTCGTTGTCTTTCTTCCTTTTTACGTTGCTTCTTCGCCCCCCGATGCCAGCCTCCGCCACTGTCTGCTCGCCCGTTTCTTCCATTTCTTGCGTCGACGTTGCTCTTTCCCCCCGAAATGAAAAAACCTTCTTCCCGCGGTTAACGTTCGATTCGCGCGGGGCTGGCTAACTTTGGAATTTACACGCAAATGAGGCCTTTGTCCGTTCTTTTCGACTGTCGATGCTCGTTCAAACGGCCACACCACCGGAAACCGGCGAGTTGTTTTTCTTCAATTCCGTTCGACCGAGTCCGCTTCACTTTGACTTAATTGCGACAGCCACTGGCTGTCTCACCGTCTTCGTTGCGATAAATTTTGGATTCACGTGAAAGTAAGTAGATCGCGGATTTTTGTCTGCTCGTAGGGAATTCTTAAAGCGGAAAATTGCACAGAGAACACACGGTACAACGATTTTCTGTTTGTATTTTATATTCAAGCTCTGTTTATTATCGTTGCTAAAATAAATACGGCAAAATCGCACCCACGATTGTACGTTCTCTTTCCTCACACACATTACAATTACGATTAATTATCGTTGTCGTAAATTTGTTATTGACGGTAAAGGTTTTAATTTAACATCCGCCAAGCGAGGGTTAATTAAGGGGTGAAAAAGAATTGCCGTCAACTAGAAGATAATTAGTTGAAGACGTCGATGATTCTTATCGTTGACAAGTGGTTAATAAACGTCGCATAATTTTTCCAACGTGCTTAATCGTATTTCTCGGCGTTGAAAGCTTTCGCGTGTACAGTTTCATCTTGTTTCACTTAACACAGAAAAGGGAGCGCGGCGAATATCTGGCACGAGTACTCGAGCTAGCTGCACAGATGTACGTACATCTCCGAGAGTGTGAAAATACGCTGTTGATAGTTTCACTGTCAAAAATTCACTTCGAGCCCCGATCGTATTTTCCCGGTGTATGTGTACACCTCGTAAAATCGTATTGCGTTTCATTTGTCGTACTTTACCGGAGCGAATATCCTCGGCGTCGGAGTTGCCGACAACTCGATATTGTTCGTCGCATATTTTTAGACCGTACGCAGCTGTGCTCGGATCTCCTCTGACATATCCGCGCTTTCGATCCCCCCCCTTTGTTGGAATCCTCTCCCGCTTTTGTTTCTCTTGGTGACGATGACAAACCCTTGGTCGCACGGCAGGGAAACCCGTACATGGAACAAAGACCGACAATTTCTTGGCACCAAGTCACGACTTGACGCTAACGAACATCCCTCCAGCCGATTTTAGATGCTGGTCACTAACAAGCGCGAAGCAAAAAGAAGGGAAACAGAGGCGCATACCTACGGTGGGACAGTGGTGTCTGTATTCTCGTCTGGAAGTTTAACTCTCGTTGAAACACGCGCGTTTTTGATCTCGCGCGAGGGATTGTTTCGGGAACGGTTCATTGAAATAGGTTGACACGTTCTTTTTTTATTTGTAAATTATTATATGTTATCACTGAAAGTGGTTTTAGCGGGAGTAACCCAGAACATCGGGCATCTTGATCATCAGGTGCAACGCTGATGCAACGAAAATTAGCGATTGGTTGAGTCGGGTCACGTGATTCGTGAGTAGGAGTGGCGTTGTCTGTAATTTGTTTTGTAGTTACTTCTGGGCCTTTCAGTGAGACGAATCGTACCTGGAGTACAAGTCGTGCAGTTTTATTTATATTATTATACATATTACATATGTTATATTTGTACGTTATTATATATTATTTGTAAATTGCGTTGAGGTTTAGCAAAACAACGTAATTTTTTCTCTTGTTTGACCGCTGTGCGAAATTATCTTTCTATCGTGTAGTAGCATTCTTGTTAGTTTTTGTTTCACAGAAATCGTGAATGAACATTGCTCGAACCGATTTGTTACTCCATACGTCATTATTTTTACATTATGAAACACTTTGGGGTGTTATTGATATCCCAATGCTGCGGTCGACGTCTCCGTCGATAATAAATAGAATTACTTTTTCGGTTGCAATCCAAGAACGTTAGTCCGAGTCAGTGACGTAGACGTCGGGTTATCTCGAGCCTCGAACTTTTCAATTTTCAGCAAGAGATTGTCTGGAATCAGGTTCACCGGAGTAGGTTAATTTCCTCGTTCAAATAATTAAACAACCGTCGAACGACGAATAAAAACTTAAGGTTAGGTGATTTTCGACGTTCTTTCAGAAAACGAAAGGTCAGCTCGACTTTTCGCCGATAAAAGGCCGAGCGATTACAAGAAAAGTTCAACCATCCACCTAAAATAACCCTGGATATTTACGGTTCGTTCTGGAAGATGCGCGGCGACTGGGGACGCGCGGTCAGAAATAGGGATGAGATCAAGTCCAATACGTACCCGTTTGTAAATTCGAGTCAAAGTTCGATATCCAAGTTTCGAATGTTGCTCAAAACTAAAAATATTTCAGTCGGCACACTCTTGCATTATATTCTTTTTATACAAGCCACTTCAAATTGTACAGTGCGCGTATTTCAGTGTAGTTCAGTGCACACGTTTCATCGTGGTTCAACGTACGGGCTTGCTTCGAACGACTATCTACAGGTTTCACAAACATCTCCAAGATTCGGAACTTTCACAAGCAGCATCCAAATCCTGCAAGTCGAAAATTCCACGAATGTAACGTAGAAAAGCAGCAACGCGCTTCCATTCGAGTACTCCTTACGGTCTCTATCCGCCAATATTCGAGTCTCCTTGGTGGTGTTGCTTTCATCTCGCGGAAAGTACTCGCGAAACTGTCCCGCTCGAGTTCAAACTATGTTTGGAATCGCCACTTGAAATACTTGTAAAAGTATTCGAAACCAAGTTGCGAGAGTTCGAGCGTACTTGCGAGGCGCTCGTTGCCGTCTCTGTGTCAGAAATAACGTAATCTGCCGGCGGAGAGACAGTCTCTCTTGAAAGTGCAGTTACCGCGTCACAGCGAGCGCGTTGCCCGGGTCCGCGAACGATTCCCACACTCTCTCTGCCGAAGCGTAAACACGCGGAAACGTCTGCTTAAGCGGCCTGGCCGCTGTCGCCGGCCGGAATGAACTCTCCATAATTAAACACGGTCACGGTAAATTAAAACAATAAATACCGGGGCGCAACGGGGAAAAAGGAAAAAGAAAAAAAGGGGGGGAGAGAGGGCGAATTTGTCCGACGAATTTTCACCGCGCTGCGTGCATGCGTGTGTGTGTACGTATGCAGGTCGTGCGCCAAACCGGTGCCCGCCCCCCCGCGGCATAATGCACGATCCTCGTTTTTCCCTTCTCGCGCGATTTCTCGGTCCGTAAATCACTCCATCGGCGAACGAATGGCGGCCGATATTTTACGATCGATTCGCCGACGCGCGCCGATTAATTGCGAATTATGTCGCGTCTCGCGATCCATCGGTCTCCCCGCGTCTCTGACGAAAGGCGACGATCGACGCGCAATTTACCGCAATTAATCTGCGCAAACTCCGCGACGTTGCGTGATCCTCCTTGTCGAACAATCGACGCCTTTGCAAGCAACAAAATTGGGGTGTGTCAGTGTTTTTTCTTGCTTGCGTTGTATTTCTTCTACAGCGATACAACGATCTGTGGATAATTAATCGATCAGTGGATAAAATGAAAAATTTCTTCCATCGAAGTGTCCTTTCGCTTTTCACAGTGATTTTGATCCTTGAATAAATGGGAAATTAATAATTCCTTTTGTTGCAAACGAAAGACTAGGAAGAATTGGACGCTGCAGTTTAATCAAAATGTCGTAAATTTTGGGTGCAAAGCAAACGAGGATGGTAAAATTTTAGATATCGTTTCGCAAGAAGTTCAGCTCTTTCTCGACGGATTTTGTGCTTTTCTTCTTCTTTAAGTTTTCGTTTACGCCGACGCGACTTGATTCCCAAGCGTAGATTGGTGACTTTGAGGAAAATTGACAAATAAACAGCAGCTCAGCCTAGCAATTTAATCCTTTCGTGTGTATTTTTATCACTCCGGCATACGTTCGATTCGATCGATCTCTCAAGTCAGAGGTTCACTCCAGACGGAAAGTATTTTTGGCATTTGCACCACTCAACAGATGCGAATTTGAAGCTCGTAGCGCTGGCGCTTGCAAACTTTCAATTCTAGCTTTGTTAAAAATCATATCTCCAATTGAGTGTATATTAATTTTGAAAAGCAGCTTTCTCTTTTCTTCAGTCTTCACTCGCGTTTTTCAAATTCAAAAAAAAAAACCGGCGGCATTTCTTCCGCAGAAGCGGCGAACCTTTCTCTCTCGGTTGTTTCAAAGAAATTCGCGCACGAGTTTCAACCTGCGTGAAAAATTCAATCCCGTCCAATTCGTTTCGCCAGAAAGACGATCGGATCGACCGATAAAAATAAATTTTTTAAATAACTCGCCGCTCGTGGCGTTACCTGCTCGCAGACAAAGCTCTCGCTTCCAGAGACAATACTCAATTCGCCGTGACGAATACCGGCCGCATAGTTCCCAGGACAATGTCTACGTCGCGCGAATGTCAACGTCGACTTAATCGCGATTGTTCGTGAATATTTTATTATTCGGTCCACCACTGATGTGTTTTTACAATTTTCGTTCTGGTGTAAATGCACATCGAAGATCATCAGGTATCAAAACTAACCAATACTTTGTTGAAATCTCTTTCTGTGGAAACGTGGTTTTAACTAAGAAGACACTGGAAAGAGAAAGATTCGAATCGAACAGTTTCCTCGACACTCTTTTTCTGAATAGAATCAAAGGACAGTTAATGCAGCAAATGCAAATATATTTCCCTGTGCAAGCTCCGTTGGGTCCACGATTTTGCGATCTAGTCTTCTCTTCAGCGACAGAAATTTTAAAACAGCAAGCATCAACTAGACATTAGTACTTTCAGTGCAGATATCAAACATGTATTTGTATTTTCAACTATCGATATTTTCCTACATGTCTCGCGAAATGTTGATAGTCGTTTGATATTTGTCAGTAGATTGCGGATTTTTAGGCATTTGGAGAAACATACATACGTGTAAGAAAGGCCCAGAAGCAACTGTTCTGACTAGGAAACGAAGACGACTTTTTTGCCATAAAATTTTATCGATGTACAAACATTTGAATCGATACAAAACAAATTACTCGAGGTCTACGCCACGCCCCCTCGCGAGTCACGTGACGCAAGTCAACCAATCGCTAATTTTCGTTGCATCAGCGTTGCACCTGATGACGAAGAGGCCCGATTTTCTGGATTATCCCCGCTAAAATCACATATTCAGTGATAATACCCAAGATTTAATGTTTTACACTACAACATTTACCACATAGAATAATTATCCACCGAAAATCTCCTTTTCTTTTTTACCAACCATCCTCAAAAATACGAACTTGTACAAAGCTTACTTATTAACATCGAACCAGCACGAATATTTTCACAGCGTCAAATAGGTATCAGCGTATTCCGCTCTTGGCAATATTTGATACAGTATCGTAATTCACAGACGGATATCGGATAGTATTGATTACGTATGGATCTGATCACTATGCGTATCTACGTTTCATCGTGTTCTCGAGAACATTAGTCGGCCTTTGTCTCGGCGGCGCGCCGTTGTAACCGGAAAATCGGACGTCGGGCGCCGATAGCGCGGCGTGTTGCGCTTTTCATTCGATTATCGATTCGCATTCTTGAATTGTCCGGCCACGAAGTGTTCGCCGTTTTGTTCGAGCGCGGATAATGCGACACGGGGGGCATTCGGATTCCGCGCGGATCGTTCCGAGCTTTCGAACCGGCCTCCCTCTCCCTCGCACCTGTCTGTGTATCTGGCATCGCGCTTCTATTTCATCGCGACACGATGGTGGAGGCCGCGCAGACCGAAACGCGTTCCGCTTTCACCGAAAATTTTCCGGGATAATGCAACGTCGTTTACAGGGCTTGATACAGGCGTTCGTGCCGCCTGTTTGTTACAATCTGGCGGACATTCGATGCTGGTTTATCGCGGCGCGCGTTGCTCGCGGATAGCGCGTCGACGTATAATGTAAGTTCCTGCCTTCATGGTGGCCAGGTTATATGAGGTTGATTTGTGGCCAGTTGGAATTGCAGCCGGGCAATTAAATTATCGAGGCGATTGAAAACACGCGGACACGGCAAGTTCTCGAAACGAATCGAGTATCCGTCACTGTCTAAGAGTCGGTAGCTTTTCTTTCATTCTTTTCTCGCGATAGTCGTCTGTTTTTGAGAGACACGAACGTGCACCTCAAAGGCGTCAAGTGTTTGTCTAATTTTCGTAAAACGTCATCCATCGATCTTGATATCGATACAGTGGCGAACAATCAGTGTCTACAACGAAAAGAGAAGCAGTTAAATTTGCATGTCGCTTTGTCAATCGCACGACGGTTAAGACTTGGAGTTTCGTAGCAATCAATCTAACCATTTTTGCGGCATGCTTTGAATTTCCATCTCGCCGAGACATCAACGAGTCCGGTAATTAAACGCAGCAAGAAGAAGACAGTTTCATTTTTTACACGAGTGCGATAGTTTTGCTACGTATCGTCCTAAATTTGCCACGCCGAATTTTAATTGCCTTTATTTGCTCGCACTTGAAATCATTTGCAAGGTGTGTCCAAAGAGCCAAATCTGTTTGTGAAATTAACTCTTTGACAATTCGCCAAAGACCGAAGCACAATGTTAAATCCGCATACCATGCAGTTTTAATTTATAACGCGATATCGTACGGATAATACGTCGTAAAATTTTAATTCGCAGTAATTAACAAAGTAACGACGTTACGGAGGATTAGCCTTCTAACCTTTGACTCGTTTCGCAGTGTGCGCAAAGGCAACGCTACAAAAAAGGCCGCCTTTTTAACGCAAACGTAGCTCGGAGCGCGAAATTAAAGTAATTGGACGGATATACATTCGCATAAAGGTCCCCCCCCCCCGCCTTTTTCGGCTCGGCAAACGAGTCGTCAATTGGAAAATAAATCAATTATTCCTCGATTAACCGGCGCAGAATATTTTCTGCCATTAACACGTTGTACCCCGCGCCTGGGAGCACAGGGTGCCGTATCGTTGTCCGATGGTAAGAGAATTTAGTTATAAATTGCCGGCCACGGCTGTTCCCGATTAAATCTGAATCGTCCTCGATCTCGATAGCGATTCGAAATTGAAAATTACGCCCGGGTCATCGCCAGTCATGGCGTTTTTTCGGCCGTCGCCGCGCGCCCGATTCGAATCGGCACGGACAGCGCAAACATTAATTTTCGCCGGGCGGACGTGCGGCTCGCGGAGGGGAAAAATAGAGGGCAGAGGCAAAAGAGTGTTCGCTGCAAACGCGAAACGGTCTTCCGTTCGTTGGACATTTGTGTGCGCCGTTGACCATTGAAATAGAAAAAAAAAGAAGAAAGAGGAAAAGAAAAAAGAAATTTACCAGCAACGATGCCCCGCCGTACCGACGCGCGTGCAATTACATTCGCGTGGCCGCAAGTTTCTTCCGTTCTTTGCAGACAAACAACATTATTCACCGTACGACGCTTCTTCTTTTTCTCGAGAGAGAGAGAGAGAGAGAGAGAGAGAGAACGCCGCGAGCTTTAAATTATTCAGGCATTCGATTATCGCGATTTGTTACGGCTGTTCGTGCGTCTACTCGGGGGATTTTAGCGTGCGAGAAAAAAAGTAACGATGCAAGTATGATGCTCGACCTCTTGCACTTTGGCTAATTTTTAGTTACGCGGTCTGTCCAAGGTACTTTTCGCGGTGGATATTAAACCTTTGGCGAGTTAAATTAAAAAATTTTGTCGTATCGAGCAGGGATGTGTAGAGAAGCGAGGGAAATAAAAGTTATTACCGAGTTGAGTTAAGTGTATGTCTAATCGTATCTCCGTTAAACAGTGAATAAATAAAATATAACGAACAATCGGTTATAACACAAGGTCACTCGGAAAGCTTCACCAGAAGTGAAAAGGAAAAATTACTTTCGTCCCCCCGACTAAATTGAACGACCGCGTTACCCGAGATTACATTTCCTCTTATCGTCCGCGTGCACGATCGTGGAAGAATCGCGGGCGAATCTCCACGAATGATTTAGCCAGGTAGCCCTCGCCGCGCCAATAATCGTCGGTCAATGAAGAATGTCGGTTAACGTTTGGTCGCAACGGTCGTCCCGCAGGATAATTGTCCCGGTAACGTGGCGATAGGCCCGGCGCGCGCGATGCGATCCTCTCGGGAAGATAAGGATCGCTACGCGCTTGTATTCTGCGGCGTCGCGTATCGCGGATCGCGTGCAAACGTTGTCCACGATGTTCTCCAAACGCGCGATTAACATTCTCCGGCATCGGTTCGCATCAGATGCCCTCTGGTCCTCCGCCACCCCTATCGGCCGCCGTCCTTTAAAATACGGCACTGCTGGGTGCGCCTACAGAGAGACGACGGCACAGTGGGCTGTGTTCTCTATTAACTTCTCGCATTGGCCGATCGGATCGATAACGGCGTACCGATGCACTGGTCGTTATCTTCTCGCTAGGCTGCATTAATGCACCTCCAGTTATTGGACAAAATGGTTTCCGGGCCGGTCTGCGAAACGTTACTCGAGCCCCGCAGCTTGATACGTGCCTCGGTGATCTGTGACGCATTCCACTCACCCGGGATTGCTCTCTCGCCGCTTTGGCTTAATAGGATGTGACAGAACTGGGCAGAGAACGCCTGCCTTTCCATCCATCTACGTGTCGGCTACGATCGAGAGCCGCTTCGGAAGACGAAATTCGCGCCAAATGTTGTTTTAGGACGGAGAGGAAGAAAACTCGCGAGCACGTAATTTACAGTTAGTGAGGGAAAGTACAGTTTTACATATTCTATCACTGAAAGAGTGATTTTAGCGGGGGCCTCTTCTAACTCAGAAAATCGGGCCTCTTCGGGTGCAACGCTGATGCAACGAAAATTAGCGATTGGTTGCACTGGGTCACGTGATTCGTCAGGGGGCGTGGCGTAGTCTGGATCTACTGAGCGGTCGCGCCTGTAATTCGTTTTGCAGTTGCTTCTGGGCCTTTCAGTGAAACGAATCGTACAAGTCGTGCAGTTTTTTATACGTTATTTGTATTTCACACTTAGTTTAACGTTTGAGAATGATTTTAATACCTTTTTCTTTTTGTTCTTATGTTTTACATATTCCAAGTCTAAATTGTATTGCGATTCAAAATATCACATTATCCGCGACGACGGAGCAATCTCTTGTCCGTGAAATTTCTCTCATTACTGTCCGTTTAACGTTTGAAGAGAATGTTTGTCGTTAACAACGAAACGACGTGACATCTTCCTTTTTCAACAAACGTGCCGTATGCTTACTCCTTGCAAAGAGATTTACTCTTTGTGAAGCTTAAACTAAAATTCCGCGAAAATCCAGCAATTCTTTCGTTTCGTGAAACTAATGCAAACTCTTCGGAACAGATGAAGTTTACAAGTCTTTCGTCAAACTATGAACATCCATTGAATCGATTTAATCATCGAGTATCGTCAAATCATAAATTCGTATTACCCGAAACATTTTGTACTTTACAGTTTCTCTCTAAATTAAAACCGAAGCTTTACGATCCCAGACAATGGTCGACGATAGCAGTTGGATTGAATCAAATCCACGATATTATTATTCAATATCACGTGACATAAATCGTGCGAGTACGTGTACGATACATACGATCCCAATCCCCCCCAATTAGTACGAGAAAAGCGCATAAGCAAGGGAAGTAGAACGCGGGGCGTGACGTTCACCTGGAAAATGGATTCCGGATACATCATCAACGATATAGAGTGACGGTGATTATTAAGTGTAGCCCCGTTAATGGGAACTCGGTTCAGTGTTTGCCTCTCTTTTCCTCGGATTTCTCGGCTCGGCTATCTGTTTATCCATCTGTATCATGCGTGGCCGCGCAATTGTGCACGCTCGCAACAGCACTCTCGCGTCGACACGTTCTCCTCCTCTTGGCTCTCGCATAAACTGGTCGCGCAATTACGAAATGTATCGTTTTCAACGGGTCACAATGGGACGCGAGAGGGCGTGAGCGAAGAGGAAGCAGCCGGCAAACCGAGAATACCCGGTGTACATGCTTGCACGCGCGTGTTCCACGCTCACGGTACGACCTCGAACGCATCCGGCGCATCCACCGGCGGATTCATTACGCACGCGTGACACACCGAACGTCGCTGTATGCGTGCGTGCGTGTGACATGCGTGCACGCTGCGTGCACCCAACGGCGCCCCTTATTCGTGCTCGCTAGGGATGGGATCAACATCGATGTATACTCGCGAAAAGTTTTCGAAAAAAAAATACTCCTAAATGATGTCTCCAATGTGTGTTGAAAGTCAAAATTCTACATTTACAATAAGATGTTGGAAATGATTAATCTAGTTATTAGAAGTTCGGAAGATGTTGCATAAATATGTCAAAAATTCTGTGTTTGAAAATGAATGCATTCTTAATTTGTATGCTACAGAATCTTTAAACTTTTGGTAATTCCATAAAATTCTCTACCCATCGGCATTGTTTTGTCACTGAAAGTGATTTTAGCGGGGGTAACCCAGAAAATCGGGTGCAACGCTGATGCAACGAAAATTAGCGATTGGTTGACTCGCGTCACGTGACTCGCGAGGGGGCGTGGCGTAGACCTCGAGTGGGAGTGGCGTTGTCTGGCGCCTGTAATTTTGTTTTCTATCGATTCAAATGTTTGCATATCAACAAAAAAAGTCGTCTTCAGTCAGAACAGCTGCTTCTGGGCCTTCTAGTGAGACGAATCGTACGATACGCCGCTTAGACTCCGAGTACACTTGGAAAGAAGTACTTGCAGAGGATTAGAGGTTCGAATCGAGTACCTCTGTCCATGACGTGCTCGATCCCATCTCTAATCCCCGCACTCGTGTTCTAACCTTGTATGTATCGCGCGAACGCGCTGTTCGAACGGTCCGTACGTACGTGTACACACGAGACCCGCACGTGCCGACCCGTATACACCACCTGATTGCCATTTCCGTGGAGCTTCGTTAATATTTAGGCTAACCGCCCTACCGAAAAGCTGCGGCTGACTCCACCCAGCTCGCTACCCCTGTCGGGTATCGTCGTCGTTTTCTTTATCCACCACCTGATACGTTGCATACCGAATGAGATAACGTTAGTCGCGGGACGGGGAGGGGCTGCAGGGGGAGGGAAAGGTTGGCCAATATGTGAACCCGTTGGCACTGGCACGGATTGCGGAAAATGGTAAAGTAGGAAAAGGAGTGCAGATGGTGATGCGGGATGCCAAGATCGTGTAATGAAAGTACGCTCGGATACTTTCCTCTTTCTCTTCGTTCGTTCG
>KQ435794.1:10810698-10825696 GCA_001276565.1 Melipona quadrifasciata | reverse complement strand
GAAACCGATGCCATAAACGGCTAAGAGATAAGCCTGCATGTTCATATAAACACAGCCACTTAGAGTCACTCATAGCGTGGCGCGGAAGAAACTTATGGGACAACCTAATATAAAGTGACTTCGTGTTTTTAAATTATCTCAAGCAGATTTTTCTTCACCGAGCTATAACTATCGACGTGATTTTCGTTTGGCGGCCACATATTTTTGCGGACTAGTTGCGTGTTATTTAGGTAAAGATAAGACTAAAATAGAACTGAAGTGAAACGGTACGGTAACTTTCTCAAATCGAATTCATCTCGCGCAGACATTTCCGCGGTGTAAATCCTGTTTTGCTATTTAGTTGTTATTTATTATTCGAACGCGAATTTTTTTCGGGGGGAGGAGTGGCGGTTCATAAATGCAGCACGAGGATAAGATGAGAATAAATGCGAGGGGCGATCCCTCGTGAAAAAATGATTTGCGATGTTTTTCTGAATCGCGCGTTTCGCGCAAATGGTATTTTTACAAACGAACGTGTCTGCCGACGTTATTTGCAATTTTCACTCCTCGGGAAGCAAAGTCAGAAGCGACCGAAATTTATCGCGCGGTGCCTTTGATTTACACTTTTACGATTCCTTTTTACTCTTCTCGTAAAAGTGTTCAGCCTCGCGAGAGTTTCTTCTGAACGCGGACAGCATTTGTGCGTTGCAGTTTGTTTATTGAAAAAAAAAAAAAGAAAAAAAATTGAAGCGTTATAGTCGCAGTCGCGCGGACGCCGCTTCGACGAGACGCGAACAGCTGGAATTAATCAGAAGGACACGCGTCGAGTAAATTCGGCTTGTATTATCGTTCTATCGACGTTTATCTCTCATTAACCGAGATCATAGAGTTAACGGTCGTGTTATTAATCGCCCTGGCCATTATTTATGCATCACGCATCAAAGCATTTAATCTGTGTCGTATCTGCAGTTAATATCTGCGCGTTGACGAGCGGAATATGCGATTTGCGCGAACGTGATATTACGCGATAATTAGAAAAAGGGGCTTTTGCCTCGGCGATGTTTCGGCGTTCATCGCGAGACATTACATTTTCGTTCACTCTTTCAACAACGATTTTACTGTTGACCTCTCGAGCGGTTAGCCAACTAGATTTTTATGTCAATTTCTGTGCAAACTTTTGGAATTTGATTCGGAAAACCAAAACAGTGGCATGTTATCAGTGTTTAGAGAATCTAAAGTGCATAAATCCATAGAAATCTGCATCCACTTATGGGAAATTCGAAGATGAGGAAATGATTACAACACATCGAATTTGTACAAGATCGAGTATTTATTATAGCGGTTGATAGACGACGCAGGTTCGTATTGAAGGTATACAGTTGTCAATACTCGTATTTCTTTCTTTGCAGGTGAGATATTTACGCAGTTGCATTTCTATTTGTCAACCTTCCTGCTGTTAATCACGTAAGTGACATTTTTTTGCCATTTTGTCTTTCATTTTCGCGAAATCGTAGCTTATTCTTTTGAGAAAAGATTGGAAGCACAAAGGTTTCTTTATTTTAACGCGAAAGCATCGCGCTTGACTCGTATTGTATTAATGAAATGCATTTCCTACTTGATACAGCAGTGTGTAACTTTTTAATTACCTTAACTGAAATTCATTTCTCACCGTTGTTGTTCTAATTAATTACATTGAAATATTATACCCTTGTGTTCCTACCGTGATTATATATAACGCATGGACGTATGTAATATTTATTCGACGTACAGCAGACTTTTTTACCAATTCATCGCGTTTGTAAACTTTCGTTTCATCCTATTCATTTATTTAAAGGCAGAAAATTTTGCCTCTGTTCACCTATAAAAATTTGTTGCTCGTTTATTTATAAAAATTTCTCCTCTCCGTCACAGGATTCATATTTCCATTTATTTTTAACTGTTCTCCGTTAATGTTAAAATTATCATGTTAAAAGTTACAATAACAGGGGGTTCTCGCACTATAATTTCTTTTAATGTTATTTTTAATCACTGTTAGAAAGAGTATGAAACTAAATAACGAAAATTCCAACTATTATATCAATTGAGAGTTAATAGACAATATAAAATTAAACACTTTAAACGTATCTTTGCAATATAATACGAATTAAATATTATGGTACCATTTACTCGTATAAATCCCGCGGTATTATTCAGAGAATTAAATATTGAAAAATTTTGGTGAATCACTGTAGTACCGTTCGAGGTCCAACATTGTCCTTAGTTCAAAGAGAAAGGGTGCGAAAATGATTTCAGCTCGAGGACGATAAATGAAAGAAACAACGTTCGAATTACAGTCGGCAAACAGTATGCTAGAACGTAATGATTATGATCGATTACACTTCTGGGAAGCGCGTGTGCGTGTTATCGAGCTTTGCACTGAGATTAGAGGGGTAAGTTGGCTCATTAATGCGAAACGTTGCTGATATCAGCAACGTTAAAACAACGCCACTCGAAACCAATAAATAAACGGTCCGCACTGATCATCATAAATCTTTCGGACACTTCAGTCACTTGTCTGTGTCACCTAATTACATATTACATCTTGAATGACCCGTTGATCCATTCTCCTCGCAATTTCAAATTCTCCGAATCAAATTTCCTTGAAAGATAAAATCACGCGAGAAAAACCACCCACGCGTCTGAAGCCACATTCGTGAATTCTCAGTCATGATATCTCTCCTCCCCCGTCCCCTTCATAAATCTTAATGAATCAACAGACATTGCAATAATCCCTGTCGCGCGTATCGAAACACATTCAACCACTTCACTCCCCGGGGAGAAGAGCAGAAGGAAGCTGCTGCCGACCTCGCAACGGCCGGAGGGCGTGTGTTCAGCAGATTTCGGATGCCGCGTTAACTCAGCGGCTGCAATTTCTCGAAAAGAAGCAGTCAGCAGCGGGGAGAGGCGAGAAGGCCGTGAATGGGAAGACCGTGCCGCACGGTCATTACATGGACAATACCGCATTAATGGTTTAAATCGAATTTAACAGCCTACGCGTACCGCCTCTCCGTCTTTCTCTCTCGCCGTCTCTCCCTTCGTCGCTGACTTCCCCCCGGCCCCCGGCTCACACGAGGGCTCGTCCTCCATCGTACGATACGATTCTGCCAGCCACCCCTTACACCGACGCCAGGACCAACACATTGACTGCGATACTGCGGAGAATTTGATTGCTTTACGGGTTAGCCGTGATTAGGTAATCTGCCTGTCTCATCCGACCTAGCGTCGCCCCCCCCAACCGGGTGTATCGTGGTATTGGCCGCGGATTTAGCCGAACGACCCGGCTGGATTTGCTGCTGATTGTTGCCGGTCCCTGTGCAAGCAGCCATTATGATCCGCGAAATATGACCGATAAGGACCAACGATTTCGACCGGCAGCCAGCTTCAGAAACGTCCGCGAGTCCTTGTACCATCAGCATCGCACGATGATTCGTCAGAGTGTGGTATTCGTTCGTGAACAGGGCGAGGGGAGATTTGTTTTTCCAGCGGACGAGACAACGCGTTTTCTTCGTTGGGGGTGAAACTTTGGGGCGAAACGTGTTTCGAGGATCGAGGGGACGTGGATCAGTTAAAAATTATATTTTTCTTTCTTTCTTTTTTTTTTTGTTCGAATGTACAAAAATACTTCTTTCAAAAATAATACAAGTGAATTACACTTGTTTCAGTTTGGCAGGAAGAAAGTGACAAAAATTTAGTCTCGAGCGATGATCGATTGAAAAAGGATCGTGTCGAGAAATCATCATTTTTATACGATTTCTTCGATAATTAAATAATTTCAGACGAAATCACGAGAAATAAATCAAACCTTAATTAACCGACTGACTAATAACTTATCCCATGAATTTTTCATTTAACAAAATTAAATAGATTTCAATATTCAATTTATTAAATTTATTCAAAAAAGAAAAACTAGATGTAAATAAATACGGCAAACGTTTAATTTCTAAATGTACATTTAATTGGGATACTCTTTCCATGCGTATTACCGGCGTATTTTTGATCGAGGAATATCATTACGCGAAATCACGTGAAAGCAGGACGGCGAATGTAAGGTTTCGGTATAAATTAACCGGTATCGCCAGCCGATAAATTGAACGCGTAATATGCAACGTTGTTAGCATATCCGCGTTTTGACTCGATCCGAGTGCACCGTCCAGCAACTCGGTCGCTTTAAACTGAAAATTTCTCAGTGCGTGCGACTCGTGTCTGTTCGGGGGAGTTTCCATGCTACAATGCCTACGGTCTGGGTACAGACACGTCCGGGGTAATTTATTGGGTTTTTAAGGACCTAGCTGGACTTTATTGGTTTCTAAGGACTTAGAAAACCTTGGCCACATGGCTGCAGTTTCTCCTAAGCAAGAAACAAACAATGCTCTTGACCGTGGATTGATGCATGGCACTAACTTCCCCGAACACGTGAGGAACCCGGGCCAGCGAGATCGCCCACGACGGCCACGAGTGTCTGGCCCTTCGTGCCCCACCCTGGACCCGCGATTTTCCGCAGCCGAAGGAAGGGGAACCGAGGAGACGTTCGGGCTTTCCTTCGGCTTCTAATTCAGAATCATTCCGACTTTCGATAACTAAAGTTCAATCTCTCTCGACATAAAGTTGCTAGGGGACAAACCCCTATCATTCGGCGTGCGAAAAATATACAGTCCACAAACTTTCCTAAACACGATCGAACAGTGTCTCTTCTGCTTTTCTCTGTTGTCTCTCATACTTATCACACTTATCACCTACGCGTTGTTGCGTTTGCCCGTTTTACAAACCTCGCGTTTTTTCGTTCGTCCTTCCATTTTCAATTATTTGGCAAACACGATCGGGGAAGTAATTACGAGACAGACGTCAAGATCGTGAACGTGCGTCTTGATCCGTACGCAGGGGGCAAGAAACGACACGCCCTCGTCTCGCTTGTAAATCATTTTATCCTCGTAACGCAACCCCTATGAAGAAAAATGCGCCGCGTGCCGGAATACAAAGCCCATCGGTTTTTCATTTAACCGCGCTGTCTTTTGTCACGCGGAGTTTTATGGCTCCTCGTGTAATTGTTAGACGGTGGCTCCGGGTGTTTCCCATCAACAAAACGAAAATCGGTCGACAAAGATTGTCAATTTTTATCTTTCTCAATTATCGTTTTACATCTTACCCTAAACGCGACTTTATCCCCTCAGTTATGAGGAAAAGAGCGATCGGAACTGAGAAAATGTCGATTACGTACGAAAGATGAACTCGCAAGAAGAGAGGAATTCTTTGCCGTGCGCAGCAGAGAAAGGATGCATCTCGGAAAATTTAATCCTCCGCGTTTCTTAATGAATATCGAAAGGCTCGCGAGAGCGTTTCGGCGGTATGCGAAACGCGGTATTTTCCGCGAGATCGATGCCGAGTTAAAATCCGATGGAAATGTCGGTCGTGCCAAAATGCGCGCGGCGTAGGTAAAATTCTTAGGTTCGCAGCGCATTATCGAAGTAGCGAGGATTGGTGAAATGCCCGGTTGGCGAATTACGGGGCCAGCCGCGTAGCTATTGCCCCGTTCCATCGGCGATCGGTGTATGCTGCGCTTCCTGCAATGTGTTTCTAGTTTAATGTACCGCATCGCGGTAGTCCGAACATTTGAAAAATGCATACTCCCGCGCAACCGATCGATGCGGCCGCCCCCGCCGCATCGTCGACTTTCGTATCGACTTTTAAATTTCATCGATTCCACATTCGCGTATGATAATGCCGATTCCCGCGCGTTTGCACGGGAGGGGGGCAAACTTTCCGCCGGCTTCTCGACCCCGGCTCGGTGGATCGTTCGTGTTAAACGCGTGATTTATGGGCGATGGGATGTTCTGGCTGGCGAAAGAAAGTATCGCGGGGAATAAATAAATTGCGCGAATAATGCGGGCCAACGACACGTTTTACATTCGCAACGCCGGCCAAGAGTTTTGGTACAGTTTCGCTGTATTTGTACCTCGTGCTTGGTTATTCGTACGTTTCCTACGCATATTTTTTTTTCCATTTTCCGTGCTCATTAAGATTCATCGATTCAGCATCCGCAGTTAGCCGCGATTCACGAAGGATTTACTTGTCGCAGAATTTTCAAGTAGATCTGGAATTGTTCCCTTTGTTGAACGCGTTTTTCAGCGGGAACTTAAAAACTTGCGCGGTAAAATAATGTTACGACACTGTGATAAGAAAGAAGTAGAAGATGCACGGTTAGCTGGACATTGAATCAGGACCACTTGGATTCTTTTAAAAATATTAATAACCGATTGATTTTTATTTATTTCACGCACTCGTGCACAAAACCAGTACGTACTCTTCCCAATTTGTAAAAATCGTTCGACTTTTTTCCACGGGTTCTTACTCGTCGTGTCGCGTCCATTGATTATTTCCCGCGTAGCAATGAACGAGGCACACCGGTCGATAGCTCACCGCACGACTATAATTTAGCAACTATCGTTAATCAAATCCGATGCGCTCCGTGCGCGACCGCAACATTAAACGTTTGCTCCGGACCATTATTTCCACCACCCTATCCTTGACTCGCATTCAAAGAAACCCAATCTCGATAGCACCGCGATCCCCGACCGCTCGTTCAAACCGCTTCATCAGTTCGTTATCTGTGCCGCGAGACTCGAACCAAACACAGCCGTGCAATGCCTTTTCTTCTTGTCGGCCGACGCCACGAATCCGCGACGCACACCCTCGTGAATATCGACAGTGTCTCGCGTTCAGGATCGATCGATCGATCGGCGGCAGAGCGCGTGCAAGTCGTCATCGTTCGAAAATGACGGGTTTCAAAAATGACAGTTTGAATCTAGAATTTGGGACAAAGCTGTGCGTCAGTTTCGTTCAGCGTGGATGAAAATGATTTTTCTCTTATCGTTCGACCGGATTTTCATTATAAAACGCAGATTAACACGCGGCATCTTTCTTTGCAACGTTCAGTATTCATCGTCGTGGACTGAATTCAATTTTTGATTGCGCTTCGAAGACTCTCTCTTGCGCAAATTTCCAGCTTCGAAATAAATACGGCGTTTATGTACGCCATACGAATACGTTAAAAGTCAAGATCGGGACTCGCTCGCTGCACGTGTGTATTTAGATGCACGTGAAATGGGCGACTCTGTTCGTTTCGCGGACGGGTAGCAGCAGCGGACCGTCGCGTAACAGGGTAAATTTTCGTGTGTACGCGTGCAAGTGGGAGAATCGGTCGAGCGTATTGGTAGGGAATATGTGCATGCACCGGGAATATCATATACCGGAACCTCGATATTACCCCGCGACCAGGAGACCGCAATGCATACTGAGTAGCCTTTCCCCTTTTCTCTATTACACGGTCACCTAACCTATATATATACACACACACACACACACACACATACATATATATATATAGCGTATCAGATTCGCGAGTAATAACGAATCTATCACTGGCTCCATCGTAAACGAACCGGGCCGTTGTCGCGAGTTGGAAGTCTGGTGACGCGCGGGACACGAGGAGGGATGAGGAATCGAGAGCTGGCTTCGATTTTGCTCCCGCTGCCACTGCCGGTGATGCTCGTCTCACGCCTGCTCTACTACACTTTGAATGTTAATATCGAGAGAGTTTGTGTGTGTGTGTGTGTGTTGTTGCGCCACGCATTCCGCGCTGCTACGTGATTGCATCGGCAACAAATGCTCCAACGTCTCTGCAGCGTTCTCCTCCTCTTCTTTTGGTAATCTTCGGACCGGTACTGATTTCGTAATGGGAGACTCAATCAGCGCAGCGGCGAAATTTGAAGTTTAGCAGGAGGTGATCCGGCAACGTTTGCAAATACGCCTCTAGCTTGCTCTTCAGGCGAGATTCACGCTTAAGTTTAGGATGGTTGTAAAATCAATTTTCGTGTTGGAGAAATCGGGAGGTCTTTCAATTTTTTAATTAATATCATCACTCAGTATTTTTTCTGGCATTCTTGACATTTTTAAATGTCGAAATGACCTGGCGTGTTTCTGAATTTTCTTTCGAATACGTGAAAAATAATGCATAATCGAAAAATTCAACTTCAACTATTCACTTCATTTTATCACTGAAAGTGATTTTAGTAGGGGTAACCCAGAAAATCTCTAGGTGCAACGCTGATGCAACGAAAATTAGCGATTGGTTGATCTGGGTCGCGTGATTCGCGAGGGGGCGTGGCGTAGACCTCGAGTGGGAGTGGCGTTACGTACTGGGATAGTCGTGCAGTTTTTTCCACTCCAGATTTAGCTCCACTGTCATTTTATTTAGAGAAACAGACATGTACATTCGATGCTTGCGCAAATAACAACAACGAGTGTCACTCGGAGCATAAACGGTTAAATTACTCAAGGAAAATTTCTGTCGTTTAGAAACTAGCAAAAGGCACGACGAACTTTCGTCTCGCAGCCGCGCGTTGTTTAATTTCTCCGCGACCACGGGGCGTGCAATTCGCGGCAAAGAAAACCGTCTGTCTATTTCATCGAAACGGCCGAGGGACGCGCGAACACCTGTTGAACGTCTGTTTACTCTGTAAAAAGGTATAATCTTTGTCCTGAATTGCAGATGCGTCGTTTATCGTTTTGTTTCGTCGCGCACCGCGCCACGATACGGGGAATTCGATCGTTCCCCGCGCTTTTGTCTAACGCTTGTCGAGAAAGTTCGCGCGAGCGGATCGTTTTCAGAACGGTTTCGCACAGGGTAGCGAGATAATGCGGAACGAACCACCGCGGATGTACCATTGTTACGCAACTTCCAGCGAATTCAAATCGAAAGTTGCCCGACTTCTTTTATTTCCTCTTTTTTCTCTCTCTCTCTCTCTCTCTCTCTCTCCCTTCAATCGCAGTCGGTTGGAAATTGCAAGTTGCAGCGCGAATTCCCATATTCTTTCCTTCCTTCCTTTTTTTTTTCTTCTTTTTTCTCTCTTTTTTATGCCGGGACTTTGTTAACGCTGTTTGAATTTCGAACGAGTTTTCGACGCCGTCCTGCATTAACGGCGAACGTGAAAAATAATAGGTCACGGGAACGGAATTTTAAATTTCATCCTGCGTAATCTGCTTTGACGATTTCTGCGAGGTATGAATGGACAATGAGCTTTCTTTCCACTCGCGTTGAATGGCCGCATCCTTTTCATCGAATACTCTAAATACAAAACGATACGATGATTTTATAGAATACAGCGTATTCTAAATGATACAGAAAATTTTACAGAATAACAAACGCAATGTTTAAAAGGTGTTGGAACAGAGTCATACGAATTTACGTTGACGAAATAAAAATCCAACAGAGTGGAAAATTTCCACCGAATAGGAATTCAATCGACTGAATTGAATTGTCAATAGATGAGAGACCCACTGTTCATTTTCTCATCACATATTATTAATTAATCATAAAGGTCAATGGCATGCTGGCGAACAATAGCTAGTTGGCATGAAAATATTTCTCGTAGCCACTGTTTGCAAGTCCGAAACTTGCACCGTTTTCGCTTGGTCGTTAGAAAAAAAGGATTCAGTTTTCAGTTGTTGTCAAACGTCACAAAATTTCCCTTTTCAGCCGCGATCCGTTCATTAAACAGTCACGAGACTCGTCTACAGTCGAGAACTTCAGCGCAGCTTAGAAACTCCGGTTTCAAAGCCGAGCAACTTTCCAAATCGATTTTCTTATCGTTAAAAAGCAACGACTCTGTGCCGCTAACGACGCACGAAAGACATCGATTGTCGACACAGCTTGCCGGCTTGGCGTTTACTTATGAACGAAACTCTCCAATTCATTGTTAAAAAGTGCAGCTGCGGTCGTCTCGGGGGAAATTACAGGGAACACCGGGGAACGTACGTTGCGTCGCGGTGGCAAACGTCCCACGAAACATAAACTCTATGCATCTTCGAGTGGCACATCGATAGAGAATACTAATGATCTCACGAGCCTCGTGCGCTGCTTCCGGACAAACTCAAACACACGCTCAAGGACCCGCTCAAAACTCTCGGAGCATGCAGCGATGTTCGCTTCGCAACTGAGAAAATTCATCGACGCATTTTGCGTTCGACCACGTCTGAAAAGAACCTCCAAAGTTTTTCGCGCGGATGAAGAAAATTGAGACGCTTCGGCGGAGGTGTGCGTGTAATCTTTTCAATTTCATAAACGCGAGGCAAGAAACTGAAAAGTCGCGTGGACCCTTTAATGCGATTCTGATTCTGAGTCAGATACATCAACGACGACTTCGTCTAGGAGAAACGATGTTCCGTTTAGGTTTCATTACGAACGTTTAAAAGCGCATGAAAATTCTTTCGTTTTGTTCCTTTTTCTCGGTGTTGTTATCAACGAACCAATTAACACGTTGAGTGCCACGCCCGTGGCGCCACGATGAATTTTCTATTATGCGATACACACAATGTCGAAGTATCATCCGCAACCGGATAAGTTACAGCCGACAGCGACGTTTGACGTGGAAATTGGAGTGCGATTTCGCGTTACTTCTAGAAACAAGTGATCGAAAATGCAATCGGAAATTATCAAATTGTCGATCGTCAAGTTTCTCTCCATCTGAAAGCTTGCCGAGAAAACCACGTCGTGAATTAAATGCAACGCCGGGAAAAGCTCGAACAGTGCGACGATTTTGCAAAATCTGTTATCAAAACAATTCGAAGAAGCCAGGAAGGAAAATTGCAAAAAACTGTACTGGAAAAGTCGTATGACGTATCGTGAAGACTGTGGTGGTTCGCCATTTCTTTGTTCGAAGTGCTTTAATACCACGCATCGTAATGTATGCTTCGTGTGTAAATAAAACTTTTTCTAGATGCTTTATACTGCGTTCATTTCTTCACACTATTGCATCAACGATGGTAATAATAGGAATTTACAAGTATTGACATTTGCTCAAATGATGTATATTTCTATGAATCTGGGCGCGCCGGTCACAGCGGTGGCCCCCGTGGCATTCAACGTGTTAAGGACCTGTTAAGTAACAATCCTAATGTCTCGATATTGTATATACTTCAGTTTCTTCAAATTTTGCACAATCGTGGAACAGTGAAGCGAGTGAAGAAGCAGCGACGAATCTTTAGGATTTACTCTCGCAACACTCACAGCGTTAAAAAATTGAAATTTGCACAACGACGTCGATCGAGAAGAATCGCGAATTCTGCGACCGACGTCGTTGGAACCTCTGACGAAACGAATGGACAAAGGCGCGGCCGTTGCCACGTCGTTTCGCCGCAGTTGATAATTAAAAGCGTAAACCTGTTGGATTCCACATCATTGCGAAATCGCGACAACAAAAGCCACTCGTCCTGTATCGGGTTTAACTCTGTTTCACGAACGCGCGAGTACGGCCGAGCAACAACAATCGCGAATTTCGAATTATTCGCGCGGAAGGAGGGCGGATCGATGTCGAGGTGGACGAAGTGTCAACGTGCCAAAGTTATATGTGTTTTTCATTCGCTCGTAAATCTCGGCGCTTGAATATCAAGCGCGGAACGTACGGGTATGCATATATCGCGAGGATTGCAAAGTATAAGCGAATATAAGGGAACGCTAACAACATTTGCATTTTATGAGACTTGGAGCGTGCTCGCCGAATACCGCCGGGCGTGTATCACTGGCTCTCCTCTCAATGGTTCGTTGAAACAGTATGCTCGAATCAGCTCTGCCAGATTTCATCGTTAAGTTACGATTATGATCGAACGGTCTATCGATTACCGCAAGCGAAAATACGTACCTGTACGTAGCAAATGGACTCGTGTTTCCTTTTTTTAGAGTTTTTTTTTAGATTTTCTCGCGTGTTTCCGTTCATGTTTCTGTGCACGTGGTCTTTGGATCGTTTGACAGTCAACGATAAATGTTGGGTTCATTTGGATTCATGAGAAAATGTTGCAGTTTGTACGTGTTTTTAAAAATGAACTTTTCGACGACGACGAAATATTCTTTGTTCTTCCGTCAATGGATTCTTTCTATCATCGTGTTTATCGTTAAAACTAACACGAATTGAAGTCATTTTGGAATCTTTGGAATTTGTTTTTACCGAGTATAAAATTCTATTAAAAAATGTTCGAAGTTATAGCTACTTATTACCAGTTATTACTACTAATTGCGGTTTTTTAATGTATGTATGGAAATGCACACAATATAAAAAAAACTGCACGACTTGTATCCCAGTACGATTCGTCTCACTGAAAAGCCCAGAAGTAACTGTTCTGACTTTTTGCTATAAAATTTTATCGATATGCAAACATTTGAATCGATAGAAAACAAGTTACAGGCGACAACGCCACTCCTACTCGAGGTCTACGCCACGCCCCCTCGCGAATCAAATCACGTGACCCAAATCAACCAATCGCTAATTTTCGTTGCACTAGCGTTGCACCTAAAGAGGCCCGAAATCACTTTCAGTGATAAAAATATATAAAACCTCCAGATCGAAATTATTTTCCATCAGGAGTTTTTCAATATATTCTCGGAAACACGAATTTACACAACATCTGTTTGTCAATTTTTCTTGTGCTTCACGTATTCACTTGGAATGAAAGATACAAGAACGAAGATATTTGATAATTTCGAAATGTTCAGTATTTTGTTTGACGTTAAATGAGATTTGTTCGACGACGAAACTGGGCCGTTAAATTATATCGGTTGGTTATGCCGTAACTCTGCGCAAAGTGTTTGGTAGATAAAGTGTTAAGTACCGTGTAAAGACTTAACAACTTATACGCTGAACTTGGGAGGGGGGCGAAAGCGTCGAGAGTTAATGGAGCGGCAGTTATAGAAGTCTAAAATTTAAGTAGGTACGATAATTTACGGCGCACACACCGCAAGCGAATCGTTTCGAAGCCGGTAAACAACGCTTTAAATAAGCCTTCCGAGCGTTTTGAAATTGGCTCGTAAGTTACGAGTTCTTCTTCAGAAAAAGGAAAAAAAAAAAAAAGAAGAAGCGAGAAAAGTGTGTTTTGACTTTAATTTCAACACGTAATTTCAAATTTTACTCATTACGAAATATTTTGAGACAGAATATGACAATAAAATAACGTTTCCTTGATCTTCTATACAGTGGCAATGGAGTTGTTTGAATAATTGTACAATTACAAATGAAATGTCGGTCAGTAAATATATAATAATGATAATAATAATTGTAAATAATTTTTCCTTTAATGATTGGAATGAGTAAAAAGTTAAAAGAGATCCAATCTAACTTCTGTGAATAATTTAACTAATTCCTCGATAGTACCGAATGAGGTAAAAATCCGACGATTAACAAAATTCGCTTGCTAATTTGTAGCAATATTGCAGTTCTGTTGCGCCCCTTGAGACGATTTAATCCCGCTGCGATAAAGAAATAATCTTCGAAATAATCCGTCAAAGGAAAATCTGGCACACCCGACTGCGAAACGAAAGCCTAATGATCTCTCAGTGTAACGTAGGCAAAAGCCGCAGCAAAGACGCGTCTTCGTTAAGTGGTAACCGACTGGTCGTGGTCAGCCGCGTGGCTGAGCGTCTTTCCCTGCCGGCTCACCGCGAAGACCATAAACTCCAATGTTTCGGCGTAACGACCGTTAAGGTTCGCCGCGAGTATTAATTTTTAACCCGTAGAGAACTCGCCGGATATCGAAGCTAGTCACGAGTAACTAGGATTCACCTTTAATTAGTGTACAAACGAATCGATAACGCGTGGCGATCGTTGACACGGAATGGTTAGCCACAACGGTCGCCACGGTGTTGCGGCGAATGTATAATTAGCGTCGAGTGAACTATCGGGGTCGCTTTGATCTCTCGAACGTAATGCGTCTTTTGTCTATATTTTTCCTCTTCTTTCACCAGCTGACCTTTGACACAGCAAAGCAGTGTCACAGCAAAATCGCGGCGTACCTCATGCTCGCGAGGGAGTATTTCCCGTGGTAATGATACGCTGTTATTGAAGCGAACAGTTTGCTTTAATTGGTGCGTAATGTGAAATATGAAACGTCGAAAGTACTTGTTGTAATATTCAACAGAAACGGATTCTTGCTTAGGCTCCAGTTTTTAAACTGTGTTCGCGAAGATAGGAAATTGCAATCTCGAATTATCTTTGACAATTGAGTTTATCCTTTATCGGCAATTTTCGGTACCAATGGAGTCGTGGCACTGACGATAGTAAACGCTACGTTTTTTTTTTCTTCCTCGCGTCAGCGACTTTTACGGAATGACTTTACAGGCGAAGGAAGCAATTGTTAAGTCGATGAACGAATCCACGATCGATCCTCCAGGTGGAATCAGGTCGACGACCGTGGGTAAAACATTGCTCGCAGGGAGGCTAGTTTCACGCACGTACGTCGTGAAGAAGAGGTAAGCGGCAGAGAATAGACGGGAGAAAAAGTGGCAGGGAATTTACGTCAATTTGCAAAAAACTGTCGCTGCGGGAAAGCTGTGTAGCATTAGCCGACGATTCTCCCGGGGATCCTGTTCCTTGGCTTTAGAAATTTGTCGTTCTCCTTTTGCCCCGCGTTCGCGCGACAGAGGGATTCGCTGCATCAATTCGCCCCCGTCCTTTCGTTCTTCCAAGCATCTGTGGCAATTACGATAATTTCCTCCGTAATTATAATTGACAAGCTGTCAGACCCAAATTTAGGATCGTGTGCTTGTTTATTATTACTAGATTTCACCTTTTTCAGATAAATTTATTTATTCACGCTAGTTTCGCGGCGCGACGTCTTTTGATAGGTGATCAGTTAACGAGAATTCGCGGAAGCACGAAACGTCCGTACTATTTTCAAATGATTGGGTACAATTGAGAGTTGGATCAAATCGGGACCACTCTGAATTTCCAACGTTTTACACATTTCTAGTAAAATTGTAGAATGTTGACTGTGTTACATGCGTGATACACGTGTTAATAATTTACTTCAGCTGTTCATCGTTACTGACTGCGACTTTATTTATGCAGAGATGAGCGATTGAGAGAACGTTCGTCCTGTGCCGCGAAATGAAAAATTACCAAAAGGCCGTAATGGAATCGCGCGTATCACGATTTCGCTA